>OZ007549.1:295980-521779 GCA_963931895.1 Eupithecia pulchellata
TATTGACAGTCGTCAATATGGTGAATTTATAAAAGCGTCGAATGATGAAGTATGGTTCCTCGCTAGCTATGTCAAGGTAACGTCACGTAGGCAATAAAACAGAAGCGTCGTTGAAAGTCGTCAATATGGTGAATTTATAAAAATGACGAATGAACGGATGGTTCCCGGCTAGTTATGTCAAGGTAACATGATGAAGAGTAAGTCAAATGAACGCCATATTATTGACAGGCGTCAATATGGTGAATTTATAAAGGCGTCGAATCAATGCCATATTGATGACTGTCAATATGGCGGCAGAACTACAAGCCAAGGAATGGAACAATCAGATCGGATAGTTCCCTGCTAGCTATGTGAAGGTAACATGACGTAGGCAATAAAACAGCAGCCATAAAGATACATTTATTCAAGCCGTATTGAACCATATTTTTTTGCGCCGTACGACACTCGCTAAGGCAACATCATTGTTTGTTTGCTCCGTGAATTTAATTTGGAAAAAGTGAAAAAAGTGACGTAAATCTGTAAAAATTTAGTGCGATTTGTGACCAGTTAAAACATCTTTCTGGTAACTGTAACTTTTTGAAAATTGACCCAGTTGTTTCAAAGATACAAGCAAAATCATTTTGAAATATTTTGCCAACCGTCCGGTAACTGACCTAGGACAACTCGCGCTCAGCGCTCTTGTACCCAGCCCCGCGCGGTGAGTCACACACATACAGACCGCGCGCGCGTGATTCAGTGACCGCGCGCTGCCTACATACTGGAATACTACGGCACGCGCCTGCGACTTTTGTCATAGTTACACGATGAGTTGCTCCGCATGTGACGGTGGCATACTTCCGGATGAAAAATATCTGCGATGTGTGGTCGAAGGTTGCAGCAAGCTGTATCATCATCTGTGCGTTGGTGGGAAAGACTCAATTCTCGACGAGAAAAACACCTGGGTATGTCCTGAATGCTACTGCGCTGCCAAAAAAGGAGGAAACAACAGCTCTACTCCGGTGGGTTCTAAAAGGCGGGATTACAGCTCAAAGGTAACTTATAGAAAGAAAACAACTCTCCCATCGAACGTGGATTTATCATCTGAATGCGACAAGCTTGCCGATCACTCTTTTGAAATTAAAAGCAAAGGCGGAGACAATAGTCGGAGTCCTGCTGCCGTCGATCGCGATCATACAGATATCCAGGATAAAAAGACACCCATGTCTTCGCAGGCAGAGCCAGTAATCTGTGTAGAAAATACCCCATCGCAATTGTCAGCAGAGGTGCGCAGCTTAAGACAAGAGGACCGAAGTAAGGCGAAGCCGTAGACCGGCCTCGCTGAGTGGTACGGCGGGCCCCACTGTAACGACACTAAAGGCGGTTGAGCCACGTAGCTATATACATCTGTGGAATATGGAGTCAAGTGCCGAGGAGATCCGTGCTTACCTGAGGGGCCTGTGCCCCGGCGGGACCTGCTCGGTGACGGAGCTTTCGGCGAAGGGTGACTATAAGTCATACAAAATCGGAGTTCCGGTGGCGTATGAGGAAACGCTCCTGTCCGCCGAAGTATGGCCGGTAAACGCAAAAATTAAGCCGTGGATTGTGTATCCAGCTAGATATAATGCACACAAACCAAACCAGCCCTTTCGTAACAGCGGCGGCTCGCAGTACTAAAAAAGTAAGTAATATTGAAATATATTACCAGAACACTCGAGGGCTAAGAACAAAGCTAAATCGGTTCTATACCAACATAGAATGTTCAGGTAGCGATATTTTCGCCATCACAGAGACGGGATGCAATGACTCTATAGAAGATGCAGAAATAGTACCTCCGGGGTTCCAAATACTGAGGTGCGATCGCACGGATGGGAGAAAGCAAGGCGGGGTGTTCCTAGCGGCCGCGCCTCGCATAGAGTTGCGAAAAGTGAACGTACTATCAGGCGTAAATGTCGAAAATTGTGTTTTTGAGATTATTGGGGCGACCGTTTTTTTTAAGAATAATTTCCTGTTTTTTTGTTGTGTGGTATACATCCCCCCAAATAGTAAGGACAATGACTATATGATTTTATTTAGAATAATCGAAAATTGGTGTGCAAAATACAATTCGTGTTTAGTTATAGGTGACTTTAATATGTATTCTTGTAGTGATAATGTCATAAATTATTTTGAATTTGTGACTACTTTTTGCGAATTAGCTCAGAGAAATACGATAAGGAATTGTAAAGGTCGAATATTAGATTTGGTGCTGGTCTCTCTGAGCATGGAGGAAGTGTTGGTAGGCCCCGCGGATGAGGAGCTGGTGCCACACGATGAGCAGCACCCGCCGCTCGTCGTGTCAGTGCGCCGCGCACCGCCATCCGCACGCACGCCAGCTTCCGCGCCCTCCGGGCACCCGCCCCCACTCGACGATGAACACCATTGGAACTTTTCCAAAGCTAATTATCTCGAACTGTATTTTTCGATAGCAGCAGCTAATTGGGATCCTCTATATGAAACGCAAGATCCCGAAGAAGCCCTGGATTTATTCTATTGCACTTTAACAGGCATTTTTGACAAATGTGTTCCCCGAAAACGCCATCATAAAGCAGACTCTACCTCTAGATATCAGTATCCTAACTGGTATACAGCGGATATCATAAGAGAGCTTAAACTGAAGGCAAAGCTTCATAGACAATTCAAACAAGGAGGATCGACTTATGTTGCTTTTTCGAGAAGTAGAGCAAGGGTGAAGATAATGATAGAGGAGGCGCAAACACAGCACCAGCAACGAGTGGAGCACTGTCTGACAGAGGATCCGAAATCGTTCTGGAATTTTGTAAAAGTAAAAAGAGGTACCGTAAGTCAAAAACAAATTACACTGAACGGAAAAACTCTCTCGGAACCGGAATGTGCGCAGGAATTCGCGAAGTTTTTTCATTCGGTTTACGGTACCTCACCGGCTCAACTAGACGTGGCAGCGACAGAGGAAACGAGCCCCGCCAGCGCCGCGCGCGTGCACGTGCCGCGGTTGACGCTGGCCGAGGTGCGCGCGGCGCTGACGAGGCTCAAGCCAAAGCGGTCCGCAGGCCCGGACGGCATACCGGTCTTCATTATGAGAGACTGTCGAATGCCGCTGGCCGAACCTCTTGCTCATATTTACAATGCTTGTTTAGAGAAATCTTACTTTCCAGAACGATGGAAGACAACAAGAGTTATTCCTATACCGAAAGGATCTGGCTCAAATGTGACGGAATATCGACCGGTGGCAATTCTGTCGACAGCGTCGAAGGTTTTTGAATCAGCCATACAGCGCTGCATTCAGGAGCAGGTCGCACCACGGCTGTCCGACGCGCAACATGGTTTTCGGCCGGCTCATAGCACCTCAACGAACCTCCTTGACTCTATGGCCTTCGTGCTACCGCAGGTCGACGCAGGGGTGCAAGTTGACGCCGCCTACTTCGACTTCAAAAAAGCGTTTGATCTAGTTGACAACGACATCTTGCTTCAGAAGTTGGCGACGATCGGCTGCACTCCCAAACTGCTGCGGTTCTTCGCGAGCTATATGAAGGACCGGCGGCAGTATGTCGACTATGCGGGATGCAGATCTGAGCCGTACGCTACCTTAACCGGTGTGAGTCAAGGGAGTAATCTTGGACCGCTAGAGTTTCTTATAATGATAAACGACCTGCCAACTGTCATCAAAGACGCCAAATGCTTGTTGTTCGCGGACGACCTCAAACTACTCTTGCCTATCAAAGACAAAGAAGACGGGGTAAGGCTTCAACGGGACGTAGACAGAGTGGTAGAGTGGAGTACAGTAAATAAACTCCAGTTTAATGCCAGCAAATGCTCTATAATAACTTTTAGTCGAGCCAAGACACCACTCTACCACGACTACCAGTTGAGGGGTACTCAGTTGAAGCGAGTCAGTTCGGTAAGGGATTTGGGGGTTCATCTGGACGACAAGCTACATTTCCGCGTGCAAGTGGTCAATATATGCAAAAAGGCCTTTAAAACTCTAGGTTTCGTACTCCGTCAGATAAACAGCTTTAGGAACTTGCAAGCAGTAAAATCGCTCTATGATGCTTTAGTAAGAAGCCATTTGGAGTTCAATGCAGCGATATGGGCTCCACACGAAGCCAAATACATCCAAATGGTGGAGCGCATACAGAACAAATTCACAAGGTTTTTATACCTCAAGATGTACGGTTGTTACCCCTTCTACCCTTTGATGTATCCAACCTTGTTTGTTTTAGGCATGGTTGGATACAACAAGCTAGAAGTAAGGAGGGATGCAGCCCTCGCTCTACATTTATTTAAGGTGTTGAGAGGAATGACCGCCCATCCAGATATTTTGGAGGAATTGCGACTGAATGTGCCCGCAGACTTTGTGCACAGAAGAAGGCGTCCCGCCCTATTGGCAGTACCGAAAGGGCGAACCAACTTGCTGAATAAAGCACCTTTGACGCGCAGTATCCGCACGCTTAATCTGATAGCCGAGAAAACCGATCTTTTTTACTGTTCCCTGAGCGAATTCCAAAAGACTTTGTTCTTTATTTTATGTTATAACAGTTAGGTTTTGTTATAAGTAATTTATATTGTGATTTTTAAATTTTAATATAATTTATTCATAATATTGTTTTATTATGACATGTAACTTTAATTATGCAATGTTGACAAATTTTCTCCTTTTTTATCATTTATTTTCTTTAATATAGTTCCTACTTTTTTTTTTCTTTGACATTATACCTCATGCATGACATTTTATTATAATATTTATCAGTGACATTGTATATTAATTTTTAATTTTCTCTTATTGTATAATGAAAGCTAAACTAAGCCTAGAATTTAAGGTACTCTATCGAATTGGGTGTGCCCGTAATGATAAAGTGCATGTGTACAAATAAATAAATAAATAAAAAAAAAAAAAAAAATATTGACAGTCGTCAATATGGTGAATTTATAAAGGCGTCGAATCAATGCCATATTGTCAATATGGCGGCAGAACTACAAGCCAAGGGACGGAACAAGCAGATCGGATGGTTCCCCGCTAGCTATGTAAAGGTAACATCATGTAGGGGAAGTCGAATTAACGCCATATTGATTTTTTTTTTTTTTTAGAATAGAATTGTTTATTGCAAAAAGAATCATTACAAATAATTACATAATAATTTGTCTAGCATTATGAAATAATTGACTATATGAAAATTCAAAAAGTTCAAATTATATGTAAGGCCTCAGTTGCCTAAACTAGACTGAAAAGTCTGTGATATAGGCAGCTGTGCTCCCCAAGGATATTAAAATACAATTGTAATGGTGACGTTTTTCATAATTGTGAAAATTACATAAAAATTAAAATTCAAAGGTTATGTTACATGAAAACAGATATGATTCTAATATTGTTAAAAAGATCTGTATAAAAGAAATTACAAAAGTTTGTGTGTATTATAATTAAGTTAATATAGGTAATGGTTTTTAAGTTAAAAATTGAATTGAAAGTTAGGTACTTAAAATATTATAAATCATACAAAATAAAATCGACTCTATATTAAATTTAAGCTAAGTAAGTTATCAGAAGATTGAACTTACAAAATACTGTCCTTAAGAAAAAAAAAATTGCATATAAAATCAGTATAAAGTCATTTATCAAATTATTATTAATAAATTAATATTAATTATTATTATTAAATAAAATTAAATTATTTCATCATAATCAGTAGGTCCTCGGACCTACTCCTGCTCCTGATATGTCGATATGTCGGCACTCCCGTACTGAGCAGGGCCGCGGGTTCGAGTCCCGCCGAAATCTAAAATTTTGGGATAAATAATTAGAGTGTTATAGTTTGAGAGTGTGACGCACTATAATAACTAAAATCTTATTTTTAATTAGTTATCTCAGGCATCATTTCAAGAAATAATAATACTTTTTATCTTAAATCAAAACTAATTCATTTAGCTATTGCTTTTTAATAGCAGCTATCTATCTCTTTCTGGTTGCTTTATATGTATAGTTTACTTTTGTTAGTTATATTTATAGTTTACTTTATGTACTAAAAAGTTGATTTGTTATTCAGGTGCTGCAGTCGTCCGGGCGTACGTCGGGACGCACCACGCCCGTCTTTTCCAAGGACCCGCTGCCCACTGACACTGTCATAGACAAGGTAAACCTTAGCATTTGAGTGTTTAGAACCTCCTTGGAGTCCCGTGGTTTTAATGTATAGAACCTCCTTGGAGTCCCGCGGTTTAAATGTATAGAACCTCCTTGGAGACCCGCGGTTTTAATGTATAGAACCTCCTTGGAGTCCCGCGGTTTAAATGTATAGAACCTTCTTGGAGACCCGCGGTTTTAATGTATAGAACCTCCTTTGAGTCCCGCGGTTTTAATGCATAGAACCTACTTGGAGTCCCATGGTTTTAATGTATAGAACCTACTTGGAGTCCCGTGGTTTTAATGTATAGAACCTCCTTGGAGTCCCATGGTTTTAATGTATAGAACCTACTTGGAGTCCCGCGGTTTTAATGTATAGAACCTCCTTGGAGTCCCATGGTTTTAATGTATAGAACCTACTTGGAGTCCCGTGGTTTTAATGTATAGAACCTCCTTGGAGTCCCATGGTTTTAATGTATAGAACCTACTTGGAGTCCCGTGGTTTTAATGTATAGAACCTATTTGGAGTCGCGTGGTTTGAAACGATTTGTTTGTGTGGGATTAATACCGTCGGGGATATTGATTTATGGAATTAATATTATTATATTGATCCATTTTTATACTTTTCTTTTTTTTTTATTTATGTACTATTATGATTATGTTTAGTGAACACACTAAAGTAGATGTATAATTGTCAGGTGATCGCCCTGTACCCGTACTCGGCTCAGAACGCGGACGAGCTGAGTTTCGACAAGGACGACATCATAGCCGTCACCGATCGCAGCCAGGACCCCGCCTGGTGGCAAGGTAACACTCACACATATAGTAACCCACTGCTGGGCATAGGCCTCCCCTAATTCAATTACAATAGATGTACAGTCCGCGTAACAAAGTAATCCCCCCCCCTCGCCCCCTATCTCTACATGTATGTGGGACTCAATAGTTGTTATTGTTGGGAATTTCAGACTTTGAGTATTATGGGTGGGTGCGATCCTGAGCGGCGGCGTGATACATTTTAGCATGTGAAAATTTGTGACAAGTTACAAGTGAATTGGAAGTAGTCGAAAATATTTTGTAGACAAGGGGAATACTTAATACTGACGCGCACTGTACCACTCAAACATACATAATAATCAACTACTGGACATAGACCTCACCTAATGAGCGCCATAGCGCTCTGTCTTCAGCTTGTCGCATCCAGTATCTGCCAGCAGTCTTTCGCAGATCGTCATCCCACCTAGCCAGAGGGCGTCCTACACTACTTTTACCGAGTCGCGGTCACCACTCAAGAACACGTTTACCCCAGCGGTTATCTGTTCTTCGCGAAATATGGCCCACTGCCACTTCAGTTTGCTGATTGTCTGTGCGTCGATGAATTTAGTTCTTTGTCAATAACAATATAATGTGAAACGATAAGTTGAAACTTTCTCTTCCAGGTGAACTGCGTGGGATGACAGGCCTCTTCCCGAGCAACTATGTAACGAAACTCGTAAACTAGTGCAATAGTGTATCAGTAGCATAGAATAGCAACGTTCATCTTAACTTATTTAAATTATTATATAATATTCTTAGCATGTTGTACGTAGATTGTTGTTATCATAGGCTTATGTTAGTCCACTGCTGGACATAGGCCTCCCCTAATGAGCACACAAACTACAGGAAGCTCAACTGATCTTCAATACCAGTTGGAAGTGTACCCAAGACGCTGGCTGCATTGCCTCGCTGTATGGCAATGCTGATGCGCTGCGCCAGATACTGACCAGCTCTCGGGTCACATGTCGCTTCGACCAGACGCTCAAGTTGCAGTCCATATCCAGACACATTTTTCTAACAACATCACTCTATAAACTTTTCACGAAATAATTAACTTATACGTAATCATTCCAGATATTTTATAGGTATATAAATATTGTAATCGGTTTCTATTAGCATTTAAACTAACCTGGAATAGTCATGTGAACTACTTATTCCAAAACAGCGAGCTGAAGCTAGTAATAAACGTTGTAAGGCTCCAGCGTTTAATTAATTTCATATACAAACGTATACCAAAATGTGAAATAAGTTCAGCAAATTTTCATCATGATATCCTTTTGTTTATGTATCTATCCATAGGCCGAGCACGGGAATTGTTCTCTAGGGTAGAATAGACAATAATGGCATCGCATCGCCATACATTGCGTACATTATGGAAGTTGAAGAAATTAATTTCAAAAAATTACGCATTCGATGACAAAGTGACGTAATTTTTGTCTATTCTACATTAGACCGTGCTTGCCCTACTGGTTCCGGTAATTATTTTTTTCAAAATACTACTCTGAAATGAATTTTAATCTAATTGCATTTTTCCAAGAAATAAGACATATTACAAAAGCTCGTGCCAGGAACGTAAATAGTATTTATTTAGGTTCCTGGCACGAGCTTTTCTAACTCTAATAATAGCGACCATGGTGAAAATTATCCTCTAATACCAAATCACTTTTGTTCGATAATAATAGTAATCTTATACCTTGTACTCGTTTAGTAGTTGTTGTAAGAATAAAATTATGTTCTGCTTCTATTGTCTTTGATTTTCTGTACTCTTAAACCTAAGGAAAGGTAAATAAAATACCACTGCAGCATTATCTATGTATTCTGCACTATCGATAAATATAAATAAATACAACACTACTGTGTTTAGTTGATATCATAAATAATTGTCTACACACCAATTTCGTCGACATGCAGTTATAACAGGGGTCCTATTCTCCTAATCACTTTACTATGAAAATGGTAGCGACACTTAACACAATTTGGACATATTCTTTCTAATCATTCATTATTTAAAACTACAAATACACTTAAAAAAAAATAATGTTGGACAATCCACACATCATCTAGCCCCAAGCTAAGCAGAGCCTGTGTTATGGGTACTAGGTGACTGATATACATAATAAAATACAATTAAAATCATTATATTTATCTCCGTGCAAATAGGTGCTATTTGCACCCACTATATACATTAAACTTGAGTTCCTTTCACGAAATGATTCAATTCTACGAACCAGTTTGTGAAAGGATTTTTTAAAGTTTCTGCGACATAGTATAAAAACGTAAGTATTAAGACATAGAAGCGATTGGTTAGCAGAATTGGGCCCCTGTTCGTCTACAATAGTCACATCACCTACTTGGAATGGAATAGAAAACTACTAATGCTGCCCCACTAGGATTTGACGTCTTATGTCTAGTAGGCCTATGTCCAGCAGTGGACTGATAATGATGATGCCAAAAAATTCTTTTTTTATTATAATTATCTGTATGAAATTTTACTTGACTAAAAATCTTATTCAGTAAGCAGTGTAAGCCATAAACAATAAAAATCTATTAGAGTTCATCTAAAGGCGAGGCTTCACTGCGGGTATCATCCGCGTTCGCACTATGATACACCCGAAGATGATACCCGTATGTATGTAGAGACTATTGCAGATTTTATGACTTTATGAGAGTTAATACGTGTCCAAGAGTCCTGTAAGGTCTAACGGAAATAAAGCACTTTGATTTGGATTTTGATTGAATATAAAGGCGGGGGCTACACTGCGGGTATCATCCTCATTCGCACAATATGATACACCCGAAGATGATACATACAAGGTGTAGAGACTATTGCAGATTTTATGACTTCATGAGAGTTATTCTAAAGGCGAGGCTACACTGCGGGTATCATCCGCGCTCGCACAATGATACACCCGAAGGTGATACCCGTATGTATGTAGAGACTATTGCAGATTTATTATTATTATTAGATCTTATACACCCAAAGATGATATCCGCCAAATGTAGAGACTATTGCAGGTATGACTTCATGAGAGTTATTCTAAAGGCGAGGCTACACTGCGGGTATCATCCTCATTCGCACAATATGATACACCCGAAGATGATACCCGTATGTATGTAGAGACTATTGCAGATTTATCATTATATCAACGACGTTGGTGCGTAGAGCCGACAGCGCCCGTCTAGTTCGCCGGCGGAGGCTGGGGGCGGTCGCGCCAATGTTTCTCCACGAACTTGCGAATGTAGTTGAACGGCATTGTGTCCTTCTCGCCGATCACATTCTCCACCTGGAAATGTAAATAATCAATACATATAACGGAAATGTAATGGATCTCTGTCTGCATGAGACTAGCGGTCCGCCCCGGCTTCGGACGGGTATTTACAAAAATTTAATTTTTTTATGCGGTACCGTAACTTTTTTGTAAGTATTATATAGCCTATGTTCATCACGGAAAATTAAGGATTCTAATGGTGAAAGAATTCTTCAAATCGGTCCAGTGGTTTCGGAGCCTATTCAATTCAAACAATTAATAAAATTTTCCTCTTTATAACATTCGTATATATATAACTATATAGATATAACTGTTTTTACAAAAAGCTATAATGTTTAATAATTTCTGGCATTTACGTCGGTATTTTGAGGAACCCAGCCTGCCCATAGATAAATTACCCAGTCCATCTAACCATCCAACACAATATGCTGGCTATTTTTCCTTTCGTTTTCTTTCGCAATAAATAAATAAATAATACTGGACAACCCACACAGCATCATCTAGCCCCAAGTTAAGAAGAGCTTGTGTTATGAGTACTAGATGACTGATATAAATGATAAAATATTATTAAATAGATAGATATTTTTTATTATACATAGAAAACAACCAGAACCACTGAACATATATCTGCAGATCGTACAAATATTTGTCCCGAGGCGGGAATCGAACCCGCAACCTCCTGCGTCGCAGGCGGACCTTTGCCCACCACGCCACAGTGGTCGTCAATAGTCTACACCTTGTGGATATCATCTTCGAAAGTATCATATTATTATTATCATATTGTGCAAACGAGGATGATACGCGCAGTGTGCCCTAACCTTTAAAATTAATTCTCATAACGGACCTCTGTGCTGTTGGCTACGCCCCCACGCATGCCTCCCAATAGACCCGCGCACTATTATGGCTCATCATGATTATGGAAATGAGATACTAATATTATAAAGAGGAAATATACCTTTTACTATAAAATACTGATCGGAAGCATAGAGGTAGCTCAAGACATAGAATAACACAATAGCTAACCTCTTAACTTTAGGTAAATATTAAAAAACCTATCTCTACTTATTGGCGTTAGTAAGGTACCTTGTAAGGCGGCAGGATGAGGACTTCATTATAAACGCGTATGTTCTGTCCGGCCCACGTGACGTCATCGATGACGCGCGCGATGGCCAGGAACAAACGCTGGCCTTCGGGGTCCAGGCAGGCCGACAGCGCTGACACCTGCAATGTACCATCATAGAGGATAAAATATCTATGTACCATGCGCATCACATATAAGTACCCCCCCTATCTCAATGTAAGTGGGACACAATAGTTGTTATTGTTGGGAATTTCAGACTTTGAGTATTATGGAAGGGCATTTCGATCCTGAGCGGCGGCGTGATACATTTTTGGATGTGATAAATTGTGACAAGTTACAAGGGAATTAAAAGTAGTCGAAAATAGTTTGTTTACAAGGGGGGTACTTAATTCTGACGCGCACTGTACCATAGTACAGATAATCTTGTAAAAAGCCTTTATTAACAAATAAAATTACAATGATCTAACTAAATAAAAACTAGTATTTACAATTGAAACAATTGAGCTAACTGCAGACTGTTGCGAACAAACTACAGGTAGCTCAACTGATCCATATCAATACCAGTTGGAAGTGTACCCAAGATAAAAGTAAAGGTCACTCCAGGAAGCCTGTGAAGACCCCAGGAAGAAGCTCTTCTGGACAGAGTGAGGCTGGCTTTGCTAGCATACACATAATAATAATGGACCAAAATGAGCCCAAATGCGTAAATTATTCAGTAATTCTAATAAATATTGTTGTGAATCAGGTAGTATACAGTCACTTCTTAGGACTTATTTATATCGCTGGATTCTGCCACTTGGACCCAAGAACAGAGTACCCATAGGAACTTAAATGTTAACCTACGGAAAACCTAATTTGAATTGTTTAGTTTTTTGTGCAAATTGTGTACTTGGTGTATTAGAGTACATTAAACGTAAACCTATGTAATAAGTAATTTGAATTGTTTAGTATTTTGTGCAAATTGTGTACTTGGTGTATAAGAGTACACCAATTTTCCAAACCAAAACACGAAAAGATCAAAATCAAAGTAAATTATTTCTTTG
Organism: Eupithecia pulchellata; assembly: GCA_963931895.1. Classification (NCBI taxonomy): domain Eukaryota; kingdom Metazoa; phylum Arthropoda; class Insecta; order Lepidoptera; family Geometridae; genus Eupithecia; species Eupithecia pulchellata. The sequence continues at coordinate 308,293 of OZ007549.1, forward strand.
AGACCTTACAGGACTCTTGGACATGTCACTAAATATAAAGTATATGATTTTGAAATACAAAATCAAAACACTTAGATTCTCTGTTCAGTTCTTTTTAAGGCTAGTAAAAGAAAAAACAATACAAACATCATCTAGCCGGAAGCTAAGCAGAGCATGTGCTAGATGACTGATCATGGGCGTAGGGAGGTACGGGCAGGGGGGGGCCGCTGCCCCCCCCTAGAGGATGCAGTCATAATTTTAAATACGTACCTACGTAGATAGACAAGTCTATTAATAAACTAAACTTCATTGACAGGTAAATTTTATACAATCGTACTATGTTTGCATCTAAATTCAAACCCCCACTGAAATGTTGAGGCACCGTTTAAAATCAAACTTCAATGGATAACATTTTCTCAGATATGTACGTGTCACGCAGCACCTGAAATGGTTGGTTAAAAATTCAAGGCTCTCTTAAAAACTCTTTTCAATTTTTTTTTCATCAGACAGAATTCGTTCTCCACTGCAACAGCGCGCTGCGCGATGTTGGTTGCGGGGTAGGGCGCGCTCGCGCTCCGTGCCATTCGATTCTTATCGTGCATCTACATTATATTATGTAGGCACATTTATTGGATAGATACCTATCTCCATGTTTTTTTCGTAATTGAATATATCCCTCCGTTTGCTGTTATTTCTTTAGTTATAGAATACTTTGATACTTTGACTTTGAGACCGAAAAAGTCAGAAGAAATTTCGCGGCTTGCTCCGCTCGCCGTTAATTCTCTACTTTTGTAAGCTTTTTTACAGCCTTCCGAAAATGTCACAATTTCTCAACAATTTTCAGAGGCCGCAAACACAAAAAAATATCAGCGCTCATTCCACTCATTGTTATAACTTTTTTACGCTACTACGCGACCATCCTATTTGTTTTTTTGTACCTATATCTAAATATCTAAATGTTTTTTGTCGTTTTACCAAGCTTTCTTCGCCAAACTTTAAAATTACCACCGCAAACGTTCTCCACTTTGCAACAGCATCATCGGTGGCGGGGTAGGGCGCACTCGCGCTCAATGCCATTTCATTCCTATTTACCTACACTGTAGGTTAGTGAGCTAGGTGAACGCATCGCATTCATTTACACCCAACTGCAGTGGGAGTCGGGCAGGAAGGCAGATCACGACATAACTTTTAATTTCGTGAATCTATAGATGGATAAATAACTATTTTCAAGTTTTACGTAATTGAATATCTCCCTGTGTTTGCTGTAATGTCTCAAGTTATACCATAATTTTCAAAACAGGTTGCTAACGACCGAAAATGTAACAAAAAAATTCGCGGCTCGCTTCGCTCGCCGTTCATTCTCTTCTTTTCTAGGCTTTTCAACAGCCTTCCGAAAATTTTACAATTTCTCAACCAATTTCAGAGGCCGCAAACATAACCAAATATGAGCGCTCATTCCGCTCACTGTTATATTTTTTTATGCTACCACGTGACCATCCAAACACACTCTGAGTCTTGATTTTATTTTAAAGAACATCCAAAATGTCTAAAAAAATTGCGGCTCGCTCCGCTCGCCGTTAATTCTATAGCCTTTTTGTCACGTTTACCAGCCTCTCCAAAATATGACAAAAATTTGGATGCTCGCTTCGCTCGCCATTCATTCCGTAGTAAGAGTTTTTTATCTTCTAAAACCAAATTGTTCTTAGCTTAATTTTCTTGACTATGATTTTTTTAAATATTTGGGGCTAGCTGTCATATCTAGTGTCACACTATTGCGTACTTATTTAAAAAACATCGAAAAATCTCAGAAATATCGCGACTTGCTCCGCTAGCTGTTAATTATGGTTGTTATCTTTATATCGGTTTTTATTGGAAAGTGCTTAGTTGTAAACATGGCTGAGGAAATGTTGACCGAAAATCCTTTAAACGGCCTATGTATGCTCAGCGTACACTGAAGCATGGTACTTACAAATAAATAAGAACAAAATAGAATCAGAGCTGCTAAAATGGTTTTGTGGAGAACCTCGAAAACGACTATTTTGTAAAATAACGTGACATATAGTTAAAGTATTGTTTTTATTTTTATTTTTTATAAACATAGCCTACCTATCCCATTTCTCGTGCAGCATGTACTTAGTAGGTATTCTTGGTTTTTTTTCGGCTGCCCGCCCCCCCTGAACAGAATCCTGGCTACGCCCTTGTGACTGATAGACATAATAATAATACAAGTACATATTCACAGGCAGGAATAAAACCCGCCAACTTATGCATTGCAGGTGGATTTCAATTCATCCACAGCCCCACAGAATTCATCCACAGCCCTGTAGGGCTGTGCATTGCAAGTTTAAATATTGGAATTTGTCAATATATAAATAATAAAAACTATTATACTTTTAGGAATTAATTATGGTATCCTTCCAACACAAAATATGTTCGTAGTTAACCTGCTAACATTCATAATGGTACATTGCCCGAGCGCATCATGAAGACTTGGAACCTGACTCAAAGATCAGCTGTCTTATTGAACTCTTTCAAAAATAGGACAAGTATTTGAAGTAAAAACCATACATACATCAGAGCTGCTTGCGTATTACAAACAAATACATTACTTACCAGTTTTCTATTGTCTAGGATTATTTGTTATATTCTAGGCGGTCCGGGGACATAGGTCTTTAAGTCAAATAACCGACCTGCACTTACGACTTTATGTTAAAATAGCAACATACCATTTTATCTGAAAGTCAAAATGCCTTAGGCCCCAAAATGTCCCCGGACCGATTCTAGGTATATAATCAAACTAAAAGGATTATTTATTAGGATTATTTAGGATGATAGGATAAATAAGTTTTGTGCAACATACCAGCCTCCGTTTCGTTTCAATAGAATTTCGCACTCTAGTGGTCAGTCTATGAAGGTTCAGAGAAGCAGGTTGCTCTGGCACAGCAGTGACTTCTTTCTTGATCTGGACGTCGGAAACCAACGAGAGATTCACTATGTTCACATCGTGTCGCTTTGGATTACCACTGGACGAAGGACACTTCAGTATTAGCATTTTAGTCTGAGGATCAAAAGCGAGGACTTCGCCTTCTATTTCTTCATTGTAGCAGGTACGCGTGGCCACGATACTGCCGATAGTAAAACAGTCCGACACGACAGTAGACATTTTCGCCTTTCGTGAACAGCCACGGGCCTAATCCAGTAATAATCTAAATAAAATTGTTGATCTTTCTTTCTTCCACCAAAATCCAATCAATATTTTATTTTCTTTTAAATTCTATCCAAGTATCCAACAACCCAAGGTAATCACGGCACGAGCTAAGGCCGTTTCGGCCAAACTGTTTCACCTCACCTCGTCGTCGTCTCGTCGTCGCGTCGTCGTCGACATGGAAGTTTGGACATACGAAAATATGTATTTTCAGGATGACGCGTTTCAAATTATAAATTGGGGACACTTTCGACTGGTATTGATATGGATCAGTTGAGCTACTTGTATATTGTTTGAAACAATCTGCAGTTAGCTAAATTACTGCAGTTGCAGATACTAGTTCTGTTATTAATTGTATATTTTGTTGATTTCATGGATGATTAGATTAAACATGATGGGTAGGTATGCAATGTGTTGACGAATTCAATAATTTGAATGCATTAACATTAAGATTTTGACTATACTTCTGTGTCTAATTAAGTGCTCTATCGCATTAGGTATACCTGTAATGATAGCTGTACAATATATTTAATAAATAAATAAATGATTTATACTTGACTTGACTTGACTTCTTTGATATGGCAGGATTTATACTTATATATGTACATGACTTATATAATTATTCGAATAATAAGTCAAAAGTTGCAGTGCACCAAAAAGGTTACGTAAATAATATTTTTTTATCTCTCCACGGAAAAGGTTTAGTTATAATTAAATCTTAGGGACAACTAACCACACATGTAGGTATTATTAAACCTGTATTGTTAGAGGCTGGAGCTTGCTATAGGTCTATAGAAATAGTCGGAATTCTCACATGATTTTAGTTTTGGAAACCTCCAGGAGAACTTATAAACTTGAGCACGAGCAAAAAGTGTCTCTAAATACTAAAGTAAATAGTAGGTTTCTGTGTGGTTCTTTTTCGTACTTGTCTTTTACCATTATAATCAAAATCTAAGATCAAGCAGTCTACTACGTTCCTTATCTAATGAGATTTAGCGTAATGCAAAGCCAAAATTAAAAGAAGAAGAAGACGAATTTAGCGTAATATTATCCATATCTAACACAGACAGATATTATCTAAGATAAAAAAGGCGGGAAGCATAAAACAGAGTGTAGATGTCGTTACTCGAATGCAATCGCAACAGTGATGCCAACTTAGCCCTTTCGGGGCTAGATCTAGCCCTTTTTTGGCATATTCAGCCCTTAAAATGATGATTTAGCCCCTAGCCCTATTTCTAGCCCGAAACCGTGTAAGAAAACTTTATTCTGGCACACAGAATAAATACTAAAAAATGCGATACAGTGAAAAAGAATTTTAAACATAACCTTAACTAAACGCATTTATTATGGCATTTATTATGCTCGTATTGCCACACTCAAACGCAGATGTTGAAAGGGTGTTCTAAATTCTATATTACAAATACGATTTGGTCTTATAAAATTCGGTCCCACTTGCTACACATTATGATATCCCATAGAAGTCTTAAAAAAGATTGGATCTAAAGAAAAATATAAGTTTATTCTTAAAAAGGCCCCTGCTGCTGGAACTAATAATCAATCTCTCCTACAATCAACATCGCAAAGTACATGTGAATTGTATGGCGAAGAATTCTCCTCCGATGAGGAGATAGAGTTTCAAGGTGTATTTTTAATTAAAAAGTTTGTTTTTTTTTTGTTATTATTAAGTAAACAATTGTTAAAAATTTAGTAATTTTATTAGATATCAATAAAAAAACTGACTTTACCTATTTTAATTCTTTTGGTCAAATCTAGCCCCCATCTGGCCCTTTTTAGAACTCCATTTAGCCCCTAAACCTGACACTGTGTTGGCAACACTGAATCGCAATAATGACTCCATAGCCTTATGCAATGATCTTTATATTGTGGCGAATCGTAGCCACAGAACACTGATATCCTAAAATCGTAGCGGATAGTAGTCCGCGCCGCCGGCTTCGAACGGGTATTTAACAAAAAATTACACAGTGGGTTATGTTAATGAAGTTAGGTATTTATAATATCATTGGGATCCATAACTTTATTGAAAATATTCTTTATCCTACGTTCATCCATCAGCAGAGATAATGTAGGATTCTATCGGTACAAGTATACAAGGTGGTTTACGCGCGAGTGGCTACGCGCGTTCAGAAACATCGTAGCTGATGAAAAAGTTTTCAATCTGACCTGCATTCAATACTACATCACAGAATGACATATATATTATGTATGTTTACAAAAAATTTGATATAGACCCGTGAGAAACCGGGGCGGACCGCTAGTTTTTTTTACAAAGCCAATAGTTTATCGGCTTCATTATTATCAAAATGTTCATGACTATACACTACACAAGCTAAGTTCCATGTATGGTGTTTATAATACGATGTATGTAAGAGTGGGTGTGGTAGTTAAATGCAGAATTTATATTTGGTATTTGTCGATTTGATCCTTAATTCAATAGATGACTTACAATTTTATCTCAACGCCCAAGAGTTTTGATAAATTTGTTCCATTTTACAAATTGATTTGCCCTAGGCGGCAATCGAATCCACAACCTGCATCACTGCACACTCAGTACTGTTTTTTACAGATCAATTTGATTTGTAGGTGTAAATGAGTTGACACTTAAATGTGCTATTTTTAAGGGTCAACACTGCGTTGCGCGTTGGAGCAATTATTAATAAACAAATAAATAAATCACAGGCGGACCTTCGCGCGCGCCATAGTGTACTTCGCACAATAACATATTTAAAGAGAAATAAACAACAAAATCAGTCCACTGCTGGACATAGGCCTCATGAGGTCTAATGAGCGCCATAGGTGGCATTATTCATCATTTGGGAGTTATTGCACATAATCCCCACACTGGGCATGCGTGGATCGCAGTTCGGTGGAGTTGTTCTGCAGAGGGCGCTGCTGCCCGCCCTCGGTGTGTAACCCTTAGTAGCCTCTTGCGACACCCACGGGAAGAGTTGGGGTGGTGAAATAATATGCCGGCACCACACGACGTGAAATAAAACACATGTTCTATTAGATCTTAATAGTATAATCAGTCGGTTTGCTGGCCATGCCGTGTAGCGCGTCTATAGAGACAACTAGCGGCGCGGCGTCGCCGCTGTGGACTTCTACTTTAGGCGGCCGCTCGAGGATGCCTCGACCTAGGATCACTATGTTCGGGTAGCCCATCCTGAAACACAATGGTATCTTTATAAAAATTTCAACATTCACGATTTCTTAACTTCTAATATTATGAAGAGGAAAGATTTGATTGTTTGAATTGAATAGGCCCCAAAACTAGCGGACCGATTTGAAAATTTCTATCCCTGATAAACATAGGCTATAGAATAATGTCAAAAATGTTAGGGATCCGTATGAAAACTTCAATAATGTAACCCAACGTGGATTATGCGTGAGTAAAAATATTAGTTTTGTTGAATAGGTATCCGTGCGAAGCCAAGGTGGACCGATAAATGGATCACCTATCAATATGAACTTCAACAAGCACAATAACACGTTCCTTACTTTCTTTCTTTCATCGATCGAACAATGACAATGCCGCTTGTCAAATTTTGATATGGTCACGGATTTATAAAGCAAGAAGAAGACAGAGCTAAGTACCTTTGAGCCATGACTAGCCGCTTCCCAATCGTGAGCAAGAAGACAGAGTTACGTACCTTTAAGCCATGACAAGCCGCTTCCCAATCGTGAGCAAGAAATCGAGTTACGTACCTTTGAGCCATGACAAGCTGCTTCCCAATTGTGAGCAAGAAATCGAGTTACGTACCTTTGAGCCATGACAAGCTGCTTCCCAATTGTGAGCATGAAATCGAGTTACGTACCTTTGAGCCATGACAAGCTGCTTCACAATTGTGAGCAAGAAATGAGTTACGTACCTTTGAGCCATGACAAGCCGCTTGCCGATCGTGAGATGGTCCCTGTCATCGAGCACGACGTCCCCCGCGCCCCGCACCGCGTCCCGCGCCGCGGCCAGCAGCGGCGGAGCGACCGCGGCCTCGCGGGAACCAGCCTACCGGAACATACATTTATTATAATTATCGAAAGACACAGATAGGTTCATGTAGCAGCACTATAAAAAATATTGAGTATATAACAATTATGTACTCTCTACGTTCAAATATATCTATACTAATAATATTATAAACAGCAAAAATTTTATTGTTTGTTTGAATTGAATAGGCTCCGAAGCTACTGGTCCGATTTGAAAAAAAATTTCACCATTGGAATCCTAAGTTTTCCCTGACGAACATAGGCTATAGAATATTTTCAGAAAAGTTAGGGATCCGCATGAACAATTTAATTTTTGTTAAATAAATATGGGTTATTTACCTTAGGTCCAATGATGATGGTGTTGAACGGCGCAAGGCCTTCCGGCCAGCGAAGACAGGTCTCGGAGGACAGAGCTTCTAGACCCGCAGCTAATAGCCTGGAAGTATGCTCAACATTATACAACCATACAAGGTATACGCATGTACAGTGCGCGTCAGAATTAAGTATCCCCCTTGTCTACAAAATATTTTCGACTACTTCTACCTAATTAAGCTAAAAAAAGTGACGCAATAACAAAATTCAACACTGTATGATATAGACACATCAGCCATAGGCTGCTCGTCTATTAACAAATAAATAAATAATTCTTTTGTAACTTGTCACAAATTTTCACATGCAAAAATTTATCAGGCCGCTGCTCAGGTTCGAACTGCCCTTCCATAATACTCAAAGTCTAAAATTCACAAAAATAACAACTATTGTGTCCCACATACATTGAAATAGGGGGGGGGGTACTTATATGTGACGCGCACTGTACGTACGAACCTACCATTTGTTGTTGTTGTTGATGTTGATACTTTTTTCAGATTTCAGAGTTCAGTAAATTTTTAAAGTATTTTTAAGTACCTGACTCTATAATATTGTTTTATTTATCTACCTCGTGATCCCTATGCCGTAGCAAGACATGATGATAGGCTCGGCGGCGCCCTCCGCCGGGACGAAGTGAGCTTTTAGGGCTTCAGAGTACTTCGTGCCGAGGATGAACGTGTGCCCCACCTGGTAACAAATGAACCGCTACAAATTCAAATTCATTTATTTTGCGAAACATGGGTTACAGAGAAATTAAATTAGAATGAACACAACCATGATCAGCTTTACAGCATGCAAAGTCATAATAGAAAGATATACATATATAGAGGTGATTAAGATGTCAATACCAATATTCAAATCTCTCACTCATGCATGTTACTTTATAATAAAACACCTTATTGTAAAAGCCTAGCTGCAAGTTTTCTTAAAAGTTGTAAAATAAAATAAAATAAAAAATACGCGTCCCATCGCTATGCCACATGGAGGGAAAGTATCTTAAATATTGAACATTGTACATACTGAAAGACATTATTGTTAGAGGTACCGCGTAGATAGGGTAAATGATAACTCTAACGCTGATAGATCGCAACTGGTTTATTAATAAAATTTAGGTAATAAAGAATGTTTAATACGGAACAATAATCATCACGTATCCTTACGTGAGAAGTTAGAGGAAACACTTATGAGTTTATATTAAATAGAGAATAAACATACATCACGTATTGCAAGTAAGACTTTAGGGAAACTAGATTGCTCTGACCTTACACATTGTACTTCGTACATCCTGGCCACAAAAAAGGAAAATAATATTAAAGAGAAATAATCAATGTTACAATTGTTACATAAGAATGAGATTACAGACAAACTAGATTTTTCCCTAACCTTGTACTTCGTACAATTATTTTAATTTTAAAAACAATTTAAACTGCGTTCATAGATTTTTCAATAGTTACATATTTTTTACGTACTAACTTCTACAGTTCTAACCTCTATACAGTTCTAACCTCTACAGTTCTAATCTCTACTATTCTAACCTCTACAGTTCTAATTCTAACCTCTACCGTTCTAACCTCTACAGTTCTAATCTCTACTATTCTAACCTCTACAGTTCTAATTCTAACCTCTACCGTTCTAACCTCTACAGTTCTAAACTCTACAGTTCTAACCTCTACAGTTCTAATCTCTACTATTCTAACCTCTACAGTTCTAATTCTAACCTCTACCGTTCTAACCTCTACAGTTCTAATCTCTACTATTCTAACCTGTACAGTTCTAATTCTAACCTCTACCGTTCTAATCTCTACTATTCTAACCTCTACAGTTCTAATTCTAACCTCTACCGTTCTAACCTCTACAGTTCAAACCTCTACAGTTCTAACCTCTACAGTTCCAACCTCTACAGTTCCAACCTCTACAGTTCTAACCTCTACAGTTCCAACCTCTACAGTTCTAACCTCTACAGTTCCAACCTCTACAGTTCCAACCTCTACAGTTCTAACCTCTACAGTTCAAACCTCTACAGTTCTAACCTCTACAGTTCTAACCTCTACAGTTCCAACCTCTACAGTTCCAACCTCTACAGTTCTAACCTCTACAGTTCCAACCTCTACAGTTCTAACCTCTACAGTTCCAACCTCTACAGTTCTAACCTCTACAGTTCCAACCTCTACAGTTCTAACCTCTACAGTTCTAACCTCTATACTATTCCTGAGCTGCACAGGCTCGCCACAGGCGCGGCAGGTCGCGTCCGCGCTCCGCTCTGTGACGAGCGTCGTGCGACAGGCCTCGCAGACGGACAATAGGTCCTCGCCCGCGTGCGCGCAGACTTGCCACTCGTGCGAGATCGTACCACCCATGTCCCCGCACGGTGCGGGCACTGGAAGTGTTAACGGTAGTTACAGTTCTTATAATAATTTTTGGATGAAATTTGACTTGTCAAAGTGCATAAAGTACTTTGAATAAATTTAATAAGATTACTTTAAATTACTCTTAAAATTTCTGTCAATGAAACGAAATCTGATTAAAAAGCAGAGCTTTTTCACTCTCCAGCAAGAAATCTCTACAGAAAATAAAGCGACATTTTTCCTTCTATAGCAAAAAATGTCTACAGAAAAAGCTGCGAGATTTTCTCTCTCTAGCAAGAAATGTCTACAGGAAATGCAGTAAGCTTTTCCCCTCTAGCAAGAAATCGCTACCGAAAATATATACTTAGGAAGTTTTCTCCCCTTTCTAGCAAGAAACTACTACCGAAAATGCAGTAACCTTTTTCCTTTTAGCAATAAATCACTATCGAAAATGTAGCGACCTTTTCCCCTCTCTACCGAAAATGTAGCGATCATTTTCCCTCTACCTAAAACACACCACACTCACCTCTATGTACATTCAACCTAAGTTCACCAAACAGCCGCTCGTACGCCGCCGTCAGCCGCGCGTACGTGTCCTCGGCGCAGGCCGGCGTACTGTGCGCTCCGTACGCGTCCAACATGCTGAATTCCCGCGAGCGCAGCAAGCCGTGCTTCGGACGGTGCTCGTCGCGGTATTTGTTGCTGATCTGGAACATTACATTTATTAAGTTTATTCTATATCTATACTAATATTATAAAGAGGAAAGATTTTATTGTTTGTTGGGATTTAATTCACCATTAGAATTCTACATTATCTTTGAAGAAAATAGGTTATAGAATGTTTTCAAAAAAGTTAGGTGTCCGCATCTAATACGAAGGAGATAGTCTCCTTCGTTATTATATTATTAAAAATTTCATATAGTACGCAGTTTATACCAATATAACAATATAATTGCCGTGTGGTGCCGGCATAGAAATTCACCACCCCAACTCTTCTCGTGGGTGTCGTAAGAGGCGACTAAGGGAGACACACCGGGGGGCAGGCAGCAGCACCCTTTGCAGAACAACTCCACCGAACTGCGATCCCCAGCCCGCATGCCCAGCGTGGGGATTATGGGCAATAACCCCCAAATGATGAGTAATGCATTCTATGGCGCTCATTAGGGGAGGCCTATGTCCAGCAGTGGACTATCATAGGCTGTTGATGTTATACCAATAGGTTCTAGTTTTCTCCCGACTGCCTTACAGAAAGATTTAAATACACAGGCTGAGTTTTTATAAGGGCTATAAGGGGAAGTCTGAAAACGAGTTATCGAAAAGTAATTTAATGTGGTCGCTGTTGAGAAAAATATGTTGCGCATAAAAAAAAGTTAGAAACTTGTTTAGGTTTTCTGTTAAAGAGAATTTATGATTTATGAAATTATGAATGATTTTTTGCCTTTATGGATTTAGTCTATAGGTACTAATATTATAAAGAGGAAATATATATGGAGGAAAGATTTGATTGTATGTATGTTTGTTTGAATTGAATAGGCTCCGAAACTACTGGACCGATTTGAAAAATTCTTTCACCATAAGAATCCAAAATTTTCCGTGATGAACATAGGCTATATAATATTTTCAAAAAAGTAAGGGATCCGCATGAAAAATTCAATAAATTAACCGTGCGCTGTATATTCAACCTCCTTTTCTATTATGGCGCGTCAGAATAGAAAAAGAGGTTGAATATAGCGCACGGAGCTTGCTTTTTCTCTACGGCCAGTGTCAGTTATGGAGTGTCGAGTCAATGTCAAAAATCCCAATGCTGTTAAAAAAAGTAAGGGATGCGGAACCCACCCACTTAGTGTGTATAATTTCTGAAAATTTTGTTTAATACCCGTGCGAAGCCGCTAGTCTATAATATATAAATAAATGCACGACGACTATATGCCCAAAGTTGTCGAAACCTCTCACGGTTCAGACTTCCCCTTTAGCCCTGAAAACAGCTCACCCTGTATACTTAGTACTCACTTGATACAGAATGATTGGGAACTGCTTGTAAGAGAGTGGCCCGACATCTGACAAAAGGGCGGCGATAGATTCCTCGTGGGTCTACAAAAAAGATAGATATTAATGTATTATTGAATGGATTTACTATATCTATACTAATATTATAAAGAGGAAAGATTTGATTGTTTGTTTGTTTGAATTGAATAGGCTCCGAATTTACTGGACCGATTTGACAAATTATTTTACCATTCAAATGCTACATTTTCCCTGATGAACATATAGACTATAAAATATTTTCAAAGTTAGGAATCCGCATGAAAAATTAATATTTTGTTAAATACCCGTGCGAAGCCGGCGCGGACCGCTAGTATACAATGAAATCCTATTTAATAAAATCTATCTATGTAATATATTGTAATAGGTATATCAGTCATCCAGTACCCACAACACAAGCTCTGTTTAACTTAGGACTAGATGATGCTGTGTGGATTGTCCAGCATTATGTCTGAATTTCCTCTCCTTGGAGTCGAGACCTCAGGGTACCGAGGCTCGAAGGATTTTTTATTTCAACTTCAACTTCTTTATTTATGGCGCAGTTTGCTTTTCGCCAAAATTCAGCCAGTGTCGGTATCGGAGTGTCATAAATATCAGGATAATATATGATCGGTTTTATGGATTAACTCCTGATAATTTTGCATTTTTTTATATATTTTTTTTAAATAACTTACCGGAGCGAGCAGCAACTTCTTCCCATGCCTGTCTTCTAGCTGCATGAGCTCGGCCGGCGCGCTGCGCAGGCGGCCGCTTGTCTCCCACAGCGCCGCCGAGCTCAGCGCCGGCAGACACATCTGAAACGTTACAACTATGATTAATAATATATGTCCGTGTGGTGCCGGCATAGAATTCCACCACCCCCACTCTTCCCGTGGGTGTCGTACGCGACTAAGGGAGACACACCGGGGAGCGGGCAGCAGCGCCCTCTGCAGAACGATCCAAAGAGTTGTTATATAAATAGTAAATCTGTTTATAATTTCTGATGCATATTGCTTATGTAAATGTACCTATTACCCTACTTAAAGATAAATTTACATTTATTTAGCCCCACAAGAACAGCACAGACATAAATTAAGATAGATATAGGTATACAATACAAACTACCATATATACTTGTAATTACCGAGAATTAGTAGTAATTTTAGAAAGAATTATACTTGACCTAATGTAATTTTAGGCAACTAATAATTAAAATATACATTACTAGCGATCCGCCTCGGCTTCGCAAGGGTATTTAACAAAAGAAAAATATTTTATCATGCAGATCCCTAATTTTTGAAAAATATTCTACAGCTGTTCATCACAGAAAATTTAGGATTCTAATGGTGAAAGAATTTTTCAAATCGGTCCAGTAGTTTCGGAGCCCATTCAATCTATACAAATAAACAAACAATCAAATCTTTCCTCTTTATAATATTAGTATACCTAGATAATAATAAAATTAACATGTACAAGGGGATACTGACCTCCTGAGCGCCCACATCCTCAAGACAGGTCCGTACCAGCGCCTCCAGTTTGTGGAGCGAGCGCCGCGCGAGCGGCATCAGCGCAAACAGACCCGCTCCCGTCGCACGCACCAGGCCCCACTCCGTCAGTAGCTGCGAACGAAGCCTTTTCATATGGTAGGTTACGAGAATAATCAAAAAATAAATAATGCTGGACAATCCACACAGCATCATCCAGCCAGCTAAGCAGAGCTTGTGTTATGGGTACTAGATGACTGATATACATAATACAATATTATTAAATAGATAGATATCTGCGGACGAAGCCTTTTCATATGGTTGATTATGAGAATAATCAAAAAATTAATGATGGCGGTCAATCCACACAGCATTATCCAGCCAGCTAACCAGAGCTTGTGTTATGGGTACTAGATGACTGATATACTCGTACATATAGATAGATATCTGCGGACGAAGCCTTTTCATATGGTAGGTTACGAGAATAATCAAAAAATAAATAATGCTGGACAATCCACACAGCATCATCCAGCCAGCTAAGCAGCGCTTGTGTTATGGGTACTAGATGACTGATATACATAATACAATGTTATTAAATAGATAGATTCTCTCGATCTGCGAAGATCTGCGGACGAAGCCTTTTCATATGGTTGGTTGCGAGAATAATCAAAAATAAATAAATAAATAATGCTGGACACTCCACACAGCATCATCCAGCCTCAAGCTAAGCAGAGCTTGTGTTATGGGTACTAGATGACTGATATACATAATACAATATTATTAAATAGATAGATATCTGCGGACGAAGCCTTTTCATATGGTTGATTATGAGAATAATCAAAAAATTAATGATGGCGGTCAATCCACACAGCATCATCCAGCCAGCTAAGCAGAGCTTGTGTTATGGGTACTAGATGACTGATATACATAATACAATGTTATTAAATAGATAGATATCTGCGGACAAAGCCTTTTCATATGGTTGATTATGAGAATAATCAAAAAATAAATAATGGCGGTCAATCCACACAGCATCATCCAGCCAGCTAAGCAGAGCTTATGTTATGGGTACTAGATGACTGATATACATAATACAATATTATTAATAGATATTTTTTATTATACATAGAAACTCGTAACTTAGATAAAACATTAGAGCACAAAGTAGATAAATATAGCTAAGTACATATAACTACATAGCCTGAACTAGGTAATCCTGTGTTTCAGGCGACATCATCATCATCAAGCCTAAAACAGTCCACTGCTGGACATAGACCTCCCCTAATAATGATGAATACGCCATAGATGGCATTATTCATCATTTGGGGGTTATTGCCCGACTCAGACGACATGAGTGCAAATTATTAATTAAAATCAAATATCGTAATAGAGAATTACACAGTAGTAAACAGATATATAGGTTTCATCCATCAACCGCATTAAGGTTCATAACATAACACACATTGTACTGAATAATTAATAATAAATAACAATTATTAAGTGATGATGTGAATCGTGACCCGAGAGCTGCTCAGTATCTGGCGCAGCGTATCAGCATTGCCATACAGCATGGCAATGTGTGCGCCGTGTGGTGACGGCATACTAAAGAATTTCACCACCCCAACTCATCCCGTGGGTGTCGTAAGAGGCGACTAAGGGAAACACACCGGGGGGCGGGCAGCAGCGCCCTCTGCAGAACTACTCCACGAAACTGCGATCCCCAACCCGCATGCCCAGCGTGGGGATTATGGGCAATTACCCCCAATGATAAGAAACGCCACAAAATGGCCCCCAGTTCCCGGCCGCCTCGCTATTCCTGGCCATGGTAGCGGCCACGGTAACGGCGGGGCAGGGGGTGCTAGGAATCTCCGGGCTACATTAGGCTACCACACCCCACACACACTGACCCTGGCAACGTTTAACGGACGCACTCTGAGGCTTGATCACCATCTAGCGCAGTTGGAAGTGGAGCTAGAGAACATTAAATGGCATGTTCTAGGGTTATGTGAAGTCCGTAGAGAGGGGGAGGACACTGTAACCTTAGACTCGGGCCATCTTCTCTACTTTCGCGAGGGTGATAAAACATCCCAGGGTGGCGTAGGTTTCCTCGTCAATAAGGCCCTCTCTAACAACGTCGAAGAAATCTCCAGTGTGTCGACCAGGGTAGCGTACCTGATCCTTCGGCTGTCTAAGCGCTACAGCTTGAAGGTCATTCAGGTCTACGCACCGACCTCGGCACACTCGGATGATGAAGTGGAGGATATGTACAGACAGAAGCATTAATTGGTAACCCCCTCACAGAATATGTCATAGTTATCATTCAGCAGCATGTAGGTTCAAACCCGTGAAGATTTATATATTCATTTTAATTTACATTATTTTTTATTTTTGTTTTTTTTTTAAGTTTATTTAGTTGTTTAAATAAAAAAACAAATGTTTTTTTCAACACCTACATTTCTTTTATCAGGAGTAACGATACTGAAATTTCGAGCCTGTATCACATGTAACTATGGTGTAGTGGTTAGTGTAACCGAGATTCTGTCACTGCACATCGTAATGATCGTCATCGAATCCTTGCTGTGAATGTTTTTGTTTTTTAACTACTACTTAATTTTAGTAATGTAATGACATTTATTCATGTGTAATAGTGAAGTTTTTGTCTATTAGTATGAATTTAAAGTAATTGATAAAATAAAACAATAATAATAATTTAAGGTAAACAATTTCGTTTATTTTTTTCAAAAATTTGCCTTATTTACAAACAACAACACAAAAAATGTAATTAATTCTGACATGTTTTATTTTATTATTTAGCCTACTTACAAATAGCTTCCTATCCTGAAAAATAATATTCCATTTTCGATTTAGTGCTCGAGAATACACATGTTTTCATTAGATTTTCGTTTACTTTGCTAATCTAATGAATTAAACAATTTGGATCTCTTGTAAATCATGGAATACTAAATAATCAGGTAGTTTTGAAAGTAAATGAGGTCAAATGGAGTTTTTTTGACAACGTTAAAAGGTAAAATTACATTAGGGTTTAGTAGGTAGTGATATTTATCGTCCTTTATATTTAGTGATACATCGCTTAATAGCTTAAGGGCTAACGGATCGGATCTCAATTTAAAACCATTTGACCCCTATTTTCTATCGGATTTAGGTCCGAACTTTTAGATGTCCAAGAAATAACAGTAATGTCTTCTAGAGATGAACAACCCTTGAGAAACCATCCGCGTACGATGCACTCCACAATTATCATGGACAAAATAAATTTGGGCTTCTGGATACGCGATCCGCGTAGTAACCTTCAACACTTTCAATTGCTCGTCATTCATGCGCCCAGTTATTTTTACTATTTCTCCAGGACCCATAGAGGATATCCATCTCCAAAACCTAAAAAGAAAAAAAATCAACTGTTATAATGTTTATTTAGTTCGTGTAAATACTAACTTGTTAAAAATATTATTATTATGATGAAATAATCAGAGATAAAGGTGTTCGAATTTGTTGAGAATTATCAGTATTATCACTTACCTAAAGTTATTCATGCCCTGCGGTGGAGTTCAGCATTTTTGCTGCTCGATAATTGTGTAAGTATATCAGCTGCATGCAAATGCCTTCTGTTGATGTTGATATCAAATATTGTTGAGCAGTAGAACGAGTGGATGCAAAAGGCGAACTGTAGTCTGAATGTCAACAATATTATTGTGGCGACTTCACTGATTTGTATACACTCCTGTTGTTTATCTGCCATTGCTTCTTACATTCACATCCCCACATTACACTTAAGCGCACGGTTTTTATCTGTAAGACAACAAATCAATACTTAAATGAAGTTAAATATAACAAGGTTTTACTTAAAAAAATATGTATTTGTTTCGTAACGATTATGACACAAGAATAATAAGTTGATAACTTACCGTAATTCAAAACGAGCAATCTCCTGATTACTCATTTGCTGTTCGAATAGCACCGCAATCTTAGTTCTCACAAAATTCTTAATTTGCATAATTTCCTTCAATATTCTTCAATTCATTTATGATTCAAACCAGTAAGTCAAGACTAGAATTGGAAATGGCTAGTGACCTTTTCATTGTTCACCAAGATTTTATTTAAATCTACCCTCAAACACTTCTTTTTTTTCTGACCCAGTGTAAAGAGATCTCATAAATAAAAATCCGCTGTCGAACACTAATAACATAAAATTTCGACGCTCTGATAACTGGTTCGTTGGTTTAGTTGGTTGGTGCGTGGTCAACTTGTCATGTGAGCGATTGGATGTCTGGTTCGATTCCCACTAGGTGTTACGTTTTTGTTTCTTAGTATTTGAGTAAAAGATTTGTAAATCGTACAGTGATTTGCAATGTAAACTTTAGCTATTAGGGGGGTTACCAATTAATGCTTCTGTCTGTACGAAGACATATCCAAAGCCTTACATCACACCACCAAGGCTCACTTCAACGTTGTTATGGGGGACTTTAACGGCAAGGTGGGAACCCAGACTGGCAACGAATCCCGAATAGGCCCGCATGGTTTTGGTGTTCGAAATCACAGGGGACAAATGCTCGTCAACTTCCTCGAGAAAGAGGGGCTGTTCTTAATGAACTCATTCTTTAAGAAACAGCCCCAAAGGAAGTGGACATGGCGGAGTCCCGATTCTGTGACAAAAAATGAGATCGACTTCATCATGACGGATAGCAAGCATATATTCAGAGATGTCTCAGTGATCAACAGGTTCAATACCGGATCTGATCACCGACTCCTTCGAGGCTCTCTGAATATAAATTTGAAGCTTGAAAGAAACCGTCTGATGAAGTCCACGCTCCGACCGAACCCAATCCAAATCATGGCGGGCACCGAGAAGTTTCAGCAGCTTCTCGGGGATAGATTCGCTGCCTTGGAACCCACTGATGACGCTGACGAGACCCTACACAATCTGGTAGAAACGCTGAGGGACGAGGGCATCAAGTTTTGCAAAAAGCAGCGTACTGGTAAGAAGTCCAAACTCTCGGATGAGACTCTTGGGCTGATGACAAAAAGACGGGAAACCACCCAAGCGACTTCGTCAGAGAGGTCAGACCTGAACAAGCGAATTGCGAAGATGGTACGACGCGACCTTCGGAGCTCCAATACACGCCTCATCGAAGAGGCGATAGAGCGAAACCGAGGGTCCAAAGTATTCACTCAGCAGCTTGGAAGGAGCCACCTGACGAAGCTTTCAACGCACGACGGAAGGACCGTATTGTCGAAGCCGGAGATATCGGCCGAGATAGAGGACTTTTATGGCCGTTTATACGCTGCACATGCTCCCCGTTCCCAACGAGACGACCACGATTCTAGAGCCACCTTGATACGCCACTATACCGACGAACTGCCAGACATCAGTCAAGACGAGATCGTGTTAGCTCTGAGGCAGCTTAAAAATGGAAAAGCCCCCGGTGAGGACGGAATAACATCAGAGCTTTTGAAAGCTGGAGGATACCCTGTTATACAGGAGTTACAGAGCCTCTTCAACGCCGTCCTTCACAGTGGGAGAACTCCAAAGGCGTGGAGTGGGAGTTTGGTGGTGCTCTTTTTTAAGAAGGGAGATAAAACCCTTCTTAAAAATTATAGACCCATCTCGCTCCTAAGTCACGTCTATAAGCTTTTCTCACGAGTTATATCGAACCGTCTCGCCAGGAGACTCGACGAGTTTCAGCCACCGGAGCAGGCTGGGTTTCGCGGAGGATATGGTACCATAGACCACATTCACACAGTGAGGCAGATTATACAGAAGTCCGAAGAGTATAATCAGCCCCTGTGTCTGGCTTTTGTGGACTATGAGAAGGCCTTTGACTCCGTTGAAACCTGGGCTGTTCTACAATCCTTACAGCGATGCCAAGTAGACTATCGTTATATCGAGGTGCTGAGATGTCTCTACGAAGCCGCTACGATGAGTGTCCGAGTACAGGACCAGCAGACTAAACCGATCCAACTGCGCAGAGGAGTGAGGCAGGGGGATGTCATATCCCCGAAACTGTTCACGAGCGCGTTGGAAGATATGTTTAAGACGCTGGACTGGAAAGACAAGGGCATCAACATAAACGGCGACTACATCTCACACCTGCGATTCGCTGATGACATAGTCTTAATGGCGGAGTCGCTAGAGGAGCTGAACCGGATGCTGGACAGTCTAGCTTCAGCCTCCCGATGTATCGGTCTTGGCATGAATTTGGATAAAACCAAAGTCATGATCAATGCCCACATTGATCCAAGACCGGTGATCGTACATGGCCACCTTCTCGAAATTGTTTCTGAGTACACTTACCTCGGGCAGATTTTGCAGTTGGGTAAAAACAATTTCGAGAAGGAAGCCAAGAGGAGGATCCAGCTAGGCTGGGCAGCGTTCGGAAAATTACGTCGAGTCTTCTCGTCATCCATACCGCAATGTTTGAAAACGAAAGTTTTTAATCAGTGCGTCCTACCAGTCATGACCTACGGAGCTGAGACGTGGACACTCACGATAGGTTTGGTCCACCAGTTCAAAGTCACCCAGCGCGCTATGGAAAGAGCTATGCTCGGAGTTTCTCTGAAGGATAGGATTCGTAACCAATTCATCCGACAGAGAACTAAAGTCATCGACATAGCTCAGAGAATTAGCCAACTGAAGTGGCAGTGGGCCGGCCATATTTCGCGAAGAACCGATAACCGCTGGGGTAAACGTGTTCTTGAGTGGAGACCGCGACTCGGTAAACGTAGTGTAGGACGCCCTCCGGCCAGGTGGGATGACGATCTGCGAAAGACTGCTGGCAGATGCTGGATGCGACAAGCCGAAGACAGGGCGCTATGGCGCTCATTAGGGGAGGCCTATGTCCAACAGTGGACTAACATAGGCTGATGATGATGATGATGATGGCAATGCAGCCAGCATCTTGGAGACACTTCCAACTGGTATATGGATCAGTTGAGCTACCGGTAATTTATTCGCAACAGTCTGCAGCTAATTTTTTTCAATTGTAAACAGCGCATCAGCATTGCCATACAGCATGGCAATGCGGCCAGAGTCTTGGGTACACTTCCAACTGGAATAATTCCAGTTGGAAGTGTACCCAAGACTCTGGCCATATCAATTATTGATATGGATCAGTTGAGCTACCGGTAGTTTGTTCGCAACAGTCTGCAGTAAGCTCAATTTTTTCAAATAGGTACTGGTTTTTATTTAGTTAGATAAATAACTAATGACAAAACTAATAAAAATCAACCTATTGAACCAGCAAGATTTATAAATAACTTTTATAGACTATAAGAAAGCCTTTATTATCACCTAGTCCTTTGGCCAATCTTGTGGTAACAAGGGTTAGATCTTTTCTACATTCAAACAATAAAAAACATGTTTGTTGCACCCCCATTTCATTTTGGCAAACTATGCACCTAACACCCTGTATATACCTTCATCTTGAACAATGGTTCCATCTTTTTAAAAAAACCGCATCAAAATCCTGGCATAGTTTTAAAGATCTAAGCAAAGACAGAGGACAACGGGAAGCAACTTTGTTTTATAATAAACAGAGAAGACTGGAATATAAATTTAACAATTATTAAAGAAAAACTACATATACAATAAACCTATGTACCAAGAGTGCACGTACCAATTCTCATAGGTAGTCTGCTCATCCTGGGTAGGAACTACCCACGCATATCTGGACTATAGTAGCAAGCCAAAGAAAAGCTAGAGCTAAGCATTATGATAATGCTCTTCTGGCTAGGAAAGATACAAAACAGACTTGGTTCCCATGCTGGGCTATCGAAATGATAGCTAGTAACAACTATATCTACCTAAATATGAGCTACTTTTGCTAAGAAAGAACCCGTGGGTGATGTTTATGGTCATGAAAATTTACGTTTCGGTAGTTCAATTTGTGAATTCTAGTGCTCAATCGAGGGTAATATAACTAATAGGTAATATAACTGTGAGGTGAGGTATCACTATTTTTATATAAAACATGCAAAGACGTAAAAATTACCTACCTTTTGGCTTTTACAGGTTATTTCAGAAAGTTGGTTATCAGCATAATTCGGCGACGAGATTATGGGCTGGAACATTTTGGATAGACGCTTCATTGCAGTTTATTTGTGGTTTTTCTGTAACTATCATAAAATTTTTATAATAAAATCACACCGACCAAGTCCAAAACTAAATCAAAATATTGAGCAAGCAGCTGATTAAATAGTGAGTTAGCTATTTAGACGTAACAAGCTGCCTTACTATTTGTCTATCAATTTCTTGGGCGAACAAAATCATTTAATTTATTATCAACTTATCATCTTTGACAGCAACAAAAGCAAAACCTTTATTTCCCTCTACCACTATCATTGGGATTGTTGTTTTGGGAAGAGAAAAACTAAGACTTTTGTTACGACCTAGTATTTGAAAATAATTCTTTCAACTATAATTAGTATAGATAATACTCAATATTCTCAAAAGCTGCAAATGATTTATACAAAGGACTATAGGTATACCTACGCAATTTATTGAGAAAAAATACTGCGAAGCGGCTATAATTTATTCATAAATTATTATGTATACCTATTCTAACATAATCAATCATTTAGTAACCAACAAAGCCTGCCTTGGGGCTAGATGATGCTGTGAAGTCCAGCATTATATAATTATCAAAGAACAATCATCTGCCTTTGGGATTGGCATATTTTGCACGACGATTTGTAAATAAAACAATGAAAAGGCTTCAAACTTTTTTTATTTAACACTAGCGGTCCGCCCCGGATTCGCACGGGTATCAAACAAAAAATTCAGAAAATTATACACACTAACACGATGGGTTTCACAGTTTTCATACGGATCCCTTACTTTTTTTAACAGCATTGGGGTTTTTGAAATTGACTCGACACTCCATAACTGACACTGGCCGTAGAGAAAAAGCGATATATTCCCATCCGCCCCATTATCCACCCATCAATGGGGCAGTTGGGAAAAAAAAAATTTATTATGACGCGCCATAACAGAAAAAGAGGTCAAATATACAGTACACGGTTCAATTATTGAATTTTTCATGCGGATCCCTAACTTTTTTAAAAATATTATATAGCCTTTGTTAATCACGGAAAATTTAGGATTCTAATGGTGAAAGAATTTTTCAAATCGGTCCAGTAGTTTCGGAGCCTATTCAATTCAAACAAACAAATAAACAATCAAATATTTCCTCTTTATAATATTAGTATAGATGAAGATGACAATTATTATTTCCTAGGTTTTCTAACTCTCCTTTGCTTTTGATGCACTCCTTTGATGTGCGCTGTCAGCGAAGCGGAGTGAATGAAACTAGCGGAGCACACATCGCATATATAGCGACGGTCGTTTTTGTGAATCTGTAAACAAAAAAAAATTATGTTGAAAAATAAACAAAGAAAAATTACGAATTCTATGAACGGGATTCGATTTGCATTAAAACTAAAAAATTTAGTTCTAAATATCTTGATAGGAGGCGGGGTGTTAACTGGAAATTAGGGAATGTCAATGTCAAATGAAAGGAAAACCTTTTCAAGCTTGTTATTGGTAGTACTAGATGAATGTTATACATAATACAATAAATAACACAGATAAAATAACATAAATAAATAAATCGTACTGGACAATTCACACAGCATCATCTAGCCCCAAGAAGCTAAGCAGAGCTTGTGTTATGGGTACTAGATAACTGATATACATAATAATATACGAGTACAGTCACCAGCATAAATATATGACTATGGGCAGCGCTGCAAAAATATCTGATCATCAATTGAACTTATAATTATGTGACGATACGTAGGATGTAGAAATATGTGATGATTTACATCCGGCAAAATAATCTTTTGTTTTGTAAAAGCATAATATCGGATCACGTAAAGACTGCATTAATATCTGATACAATTAGCAGTAAGAAATATATCAACAATCTGCAAGAATGAACTTTATATACCTAAGCATAGAGCCGTGATTTGAACGAAACAGTATGACGCTTCTTGAAAAGAGCATCAATCTGTCATTGGATATTGTCGCTCACGTTGTAAGTCATTATTTTAGCATTTTAGTCGTCGGTGGCCAATGTTATATTATGATTATCTATCAAAAACTCCTTCGTGTATGACCGTTGAGATTCGAAGATTCAAAAAGCCAGCATTATCACCATACCATTTTAACCAATGTAATCTCCTTGCCAAAAATTCTTCTTTTATCAAAATTTCCCACCGCAGCGTTTAATAAACTAAAGGTCCGCCCTGCCTTCGCACGGATATTAAACCAAAACTTCAGATATATTTTACACACTAACGCGTTATGTTTCACAGTTTTCTTAAAGATCCCTTACTTTTTTAGCAGTATTGGGGTTTTGACACTGGACTTGGGACTGGCCGTAGAGAAAAAGCAAGCAGCCGAGCCATAACATAGCAAGAAGTTGAATGTATTGCGCACGTATAATTATTAAACTTTACATGCGGATCCCTAATTTTTTTTAAATATTCTATCGCATGTTCATCACGGAAAACTTAGAATTCTAATGGTGAAAGAATTTTTCCACTAGTTTCGGAGCCTATTCAATTCAAACAAACAATCAAATCTTCACTCCTTATAATAACAAATTCTTGTATTCATATTTATATAAGTAAAAAGAAATCTGCTGAAATAATGTCATAACATAAAACGTGAGACAGCGATATCCAATGACAGGTTGATACTCTTTTTAAGAAGCGTCAAACTATTTCGTTCCAATCACGGCTCTATGCTAAGGTATATAAAGTTCATTCTTGCAGATTGTTGAGATATTTCTTACTGTTAATTGTATCAGATATTAATGCAGTCTTTACGTGATCCGATAATTATGCTGTTACAACGGTGCAAACGATTATTTTGCCGGGTGTAAATCATCACATATTTTTACATCCTAAGTATCATCACATAATTATACCTTCAATTGATAATCAGATAGTTTTGCAGCGCTGCCCATAGTCATATATTTATGCTGGTGACTGTACATAACATAGATATTTTTATTAAAATAGAAAACGACCAGAAAATCCTGAACAAATATTTGCAATACATACAAATATTATATTAGTCGGATATTGGAATCGCCACACATTTGAATCTGGTAGCTAAGCAGAACTTGTGTTATGGGTACTAAATGACTGATTTAATACATAATACTACACAGATAGCCACATATTTAAATCTTGACGCTAATCAGAGCTTGTGTTATGGGTACTAAATTACTGCTTTAATACAATATATGAAACAGATAGTCATACATTTGAATCTGGAAGCTAAGCAGAGCTTGTGTTATGAATACTACAACGACCTAGCGCTTGTATGTCTGACATTTCCGTTAACATACTCACCCGTACATGACATGCTAGATTGGACGCAGATTTAAACAGTTTCCCACATTCCTTGCACTCGTGCGTCGGCGGGCGGTGGAAAGCCGAGTGGTTCCAGAGACGGTACTGTGTCGCGTATGTACGGGGACACTCCGTGCAGCAGTATGGCCGACTGCCTGTGTGGATGTTCTTGTGGTCCAGGAATATTGATTCTGACTGGAAAAAAAATTATAACATGACTTGAACTACTAACTTTACTACAATACACTATACTTCTAAACTAATATTATAAAATAGAAAGATTGTTTGTTTGAATTATATAGGCTTTGAAGCTATTGGACCGATTTGAAAAATTCTTTCACCGTTAGAATCCGAGAAGCTAGTGCATGTGTACTGATAACAAGTATCTGCTGGTACATGTGTACTAAAACAAGTATCAGCTAGTGCATGAGTACTAATAACAAGTATCAGCTAGTGCATGTGTACTTATAACAAGTATCAGCTAGTGCATGAGTACTAATAACAAGTATCAGCTAGTGCATGAGTACTAATAACAAGTATCAGCTAGTGCATGTGCACTAATAACAAGTATCAGCTAGTGCATGTGTACTCACGGAGAAGGACTTCCCGCACTCATCGCAGAGGTATTGCATAAGGCGCGACTGCTGGGGGAAGTAGGGCACGCCCGGGTGGTGGATCTGATGGTGCTTGTACAGAACCAAGGGCTTGTTCGAAAGCTCCTCGTTGCACTGGGAAACGTATAAATAACAAATACAAATATATTTTTATTTCTTAAAACGTATGAATTACAAAAACAAATATTTTTTTTATTTCCTTCACAAAATTCAAGAGTAACAGATAATATTTGGAAGCCTCTTTAAGTTTAAGAATACTTGTACTAGGTTTCGTTCTTCCTTATTACATTATCCAAAAGGTAACAAACATAATCATCATCATCAGCCTATGTTAGTCCACTGTTGGACATAGGCCTCCCCTAATGAGCGCCATAGCGCCCTGTCTTCGGCTTGTCGCATCCAGCATCTGCCAGCAGTTAAGTAAAGTAAAGTAAACCTGGCCGGAGGGCGTCCTACACTACGTTTATCGAGTCGCGGACAAACATAAAATTAACATAAAACATTTAGGTCAAAACAGTATAGGTAAAAATAATGCATATTAAAAAACACACTCTGATAAAGTCCCTCGTTAAGGGATGATACGTTGGTGTTCTTCCAACACAACATAGGTTGGTAGTTAACCCGCTTACATTCATAATGAATTATTTGAACAATTAAATAAGTTAGTTGTATTTATTTATAGGTTTTATAAATTTAAACTGTTCCCCGGATTTGTGGCTCATCTGATTATAACCCTGGAAGGAATGTAGTACCTACGACACAAGTCTAACCACTTAGTGTAGGTGCTGCAACCCTAAAGTGGAAGCCAAGCAAAACTAAAATATAATTAATATGTAGATTATTTAGTTAAGTTACATAAAATAAGATTTGGAAATGCTTGTTTTGAAATAAATTTTATTTTATTTTATTTTTATTTTTTAATTCGTCAATCTACAATAGTTTTTATAGTAATATATTAAAAAAATTAATAGATAGACATAAAATTAAATTCAAAAATTATGGATCAATGAAATCAGAAATTAAAGATTTGTTTTTATAGGCTACAGAATATTTTCTGATATATAGAGATCCATGTGAATATCATGCGAAGCGGGGGCGGACCGTTAGTGTATTTCAACATCATCAACAGCCTATAACAGTCCACTGCTGGACATAGGCCTCCCCTAATGAGCGCCATAGATGGCATCATTATTTGGGGATTATTGCCCATAATCCCCACGCTGGGCATGCGGGTTGGGGATCGCAGTTCGGTGTAGTTGTGTTAGTGTATTTGCAAATGCAAAAAATAAATAAATAAATGCAATATCTGAGTACTTACAACAGGGCAGATCTTCGTGGCTGGCCTCGTGGCTTGCTTCTCTTTGATCTTTTTGCTCTTGTAGGCGTTTCCCTAAAAATCAATTTTAACGTAAGCAGGGCAAATACTATTATTGACATTATAAAAAAAAATACATTTATTTCAGGCAACATAAGAACAGTTAAGGATAGTAAAACACTTATTCTAGGGCCCGTACCAACAAATACCTTACAGACTAACATACAGTGGTGTAAAAATAAAACAAAGTATATTCACGTGTGAGTCCCTGGAGCAGTATTGATGGCCAGCGTCTACCCGGTGCTGGCGCAGCTCCGCCAGCGACGGGAAATAGCGCTGGCAGTGGCACGCGAAGCGACTGCGAACACATCAACAACTCACGTTATATCTGCTGCATATTTGTACAGGAACGAACGAATTAATGAATGGTCGAATGAACCATCGTTTATTGTATTAGATATAAATAAATATTAGATATAAGTTAAACATGGCATTGCATACTATTTCATGCAATAATAATGTACAGACAGAAGCATTAATTGGTAACCCCCCTAATAGCTAAAGTTTACATTGCAAATCACTGTACGATTTACAAATCTTTTACTCAAATACTAAGAAACAAAAACGTAACACCCAGTGGGAATCGAACCAGACATCCAATCGCTCACATGACAAGTAATGCACGCACCAACCAACTAAACCAACGAACCAGTTATCAAAGCGTCGAAATTTTATGTTATTAGTGTTCGACAGCGGATTTTTATTTATGAGATCTCTTTACACTGGATAAGAAAAAAAAGAAGTATTTGAGGGTAGATTTAAATATAATCTTGGTGAATAATGAAAAGGTCACTAGCCATACTCAATTCTAGTCTTGGCTTACTGGTTTGAATCATAAATGAATTGAAGAATATTGAAGGAAATTATGCAAATTAAGAATTTTGTGAGAACTAAGATCGCGGAGCAAATGAGTAACCAGGAGATTGCTCGTTAGCTTTGAATTACGGTAAGTTATCAACTTATTATTCATGTGTCATAATCATTACGAAACAAATACATATTTTTTAGTAAAACCTTGTTATCTTTAACTTCATTTAAGTATTGATTTGTTGTCTTACAGATAAAAACCGTGCGCTTAAGTGTAATGTGGGGATGTGAATGTAAGAAGCAATGGCAGATAAACAACAGGAGTGTATTACAAATCAGTGAAGTCGCCACAATAATATTGTTGACATTCAGACTAGTTCGCCTTTTGCATCCACTCGTTCTACTGCTCAACAATATTTGATATCAACATCAACAGAAGGCATTTGCATGCAGCTGATATACTTACACAATTATCGAGCAGCAAAAATAGGACTGTCTGCTGAACTCCATCGTAGGGCATGAATAACTTTAGGTAAGTGATAATACTGATAATTCTCAACAAATTCGAACACCTTTATCTATGATTATTTCATCATAATAATGATATTTTTAACAAGTTAGTATTTACACTAACTAAATTAACATTATAACAGTTGACTTTTTTTTCTTTTTAGGTTTTGGAGATATATCCTCTATGGGTCCTGGAGAAATAGTAAAAATAACTGGGCGCATGAATGACGAGCTTGAAAGTGTTGAAGGTTACTACGCGGATCGCGTATCGAGAAGCCCAAATTTATTTTGTCCATGATAATTGTGCAGTGCATCGTACGCGGATGGTTTCTCAAGGGTTGTTCATCTCTACAAGGCATTACTGTTATTTCTTGGACATCTAAAAGTTCGGACCTAAATCCGATACAAAATATGTGGGGTCAAATGGTTTTAAATTGAGATCCGATCTTAAGCGATAAGTATCACTAAATATAAAGGATGATAAATATCACTACCTACTAAACCCTAATGTAATTTTACCTTTTAACATTGTCAGAAAAACTCCATTTGACCTCATTTATTTTCAAAACTACCTGATTATTTAGTATTCCATGATTTACACGAGATCCAAATTGTTTAATTCATTAGATTAGCAAAGTAAACGAAAATCTAATGAAAACATGTGTATTCTCGAGCACTAAATCGAAAATGGAATATTATTTTTCAGGATAGTAAGCTATTTGTAAGTAGGCTAAATAATAAAATAAAACATCAATTAAAGTTTTTGTGTTGTTGTTTGTGTAGGCAAATTTTTGAAAAAAATTAATTGTTTACCTGAAATTATTATTATTGTTTTATTTTATCAATTACTTTAAATTCATTCTAATAGACAAAAACTTCACTATTACACATAAATAAATGTCATTACATTACTAAAATTAAGTAGGTAGTAGTTAAAAAACAAAAACATCCACTGCAAGGATTCGATGACGATCATTACGATGTGCGGTGACAGAATCTCGGTTACATTAACCACTACACCATAGTTACATGTGATACAGGCTCGAAATTTCAGTATCGTTACTCCTGATAAAAGAAATGTAGGTGTTGAAAAAAACATTTGTTTTTTATTTAAACAATTAAACAAACTATATAAAAAAACAAAAAGAAAAAATAATGTAAATTAAAATGAATATATAAATCTTCACGGGTTTGAACCTACATGCTACTGAATGATAACTATGACATATTCTGTGAGGGGGTTACCAATTAATGCTTCTGTCTGTACATGTGATTGACACTAACACTATTGTTAGTAAAAAATATTACTTGACTAAAAAAGGTAATTATTACCTTTCAAATAATTGCAAAAAACAAATAGCTGTTTCGCTATCCTATTATTTTAATATTACAGCCAAAAATTTGCCTTTACAAGATGCTTCTTTTGAGCATTTTAACAAACCTCAAACCAAGACCTTGGAAGTTATTCCAAGCCATTTAAATTAGATGTAATGACAACAGAGGAAGTCTCTAGCCTTAACCAGTCAAATAATATTTATCACATCAAAAATCAAAGAAAGCAAAACCGTAAAACAAATGCAAAGTTTACTAACTTGGTGCATCAGAATATTCAAGGAATAAAAATTAAATTATTAGAGTTGGAATTGTACATGAACTCCTTTAATATTGACATTATCTGCTTAACAGAACACTGGCTGAAAAGCTATGAGCTCATGTTCAATTTCAGTAACCACCAGGTTGGTAGCTCTTTTTGCAGATCACATGCTATTCGTGGCGGCTCATTAATATTAATAAACAAATTGATAAAATTCAAAGACCGTAAGGATATAGTATGCTTATCCATGGAAAGCCACATTGAAGTAGCATGTGTAGAGTTGGAGCAAATTATTGTAGTAAGCGTATACAGCCCACCTTCAGCTTCTTCTGAAATATTTGAAAATGTAATGGAGGATATTTTATATAAACTATCAAATTCAAATAAAATTCTCTTGGTATGTGGAGATTTTAATATTGACCTTTTAGAAGTTTACTCTCTTAGTACTAGATTGACTAATTTATTTAATTCTTATAATCTTAGACCATCATTTATGGAACCTACTAGAATAACAGAAACTTCAGCAAAATGTATAGATAATATATTTGCCTGTCAAAATGAAAAAAATGTTTCCAAAAGCATAATAAGCAATCTAAAATCAGACCACTTAGGTCAACTAATCCAATTAGAAATTCAACTTAAAAATAATAATTGTAAAAAGAAAATAAAATACACACCTGTAACCACAAGTCGATTTGAGCGGTTGAAATTGGATTGGGTTGCTAAACCACCACCTTATCACTCACATAACAACCCAAATGAGTTATATTCAGGTTTTTTTAACAAATTCACCAAAGCATTCAATTCAATTTTCACACCCAAATCGATCATTGTCTCAGAAAAGCTTAACTTTAGTGAGTGGGCAACAGTGGGTATTCATAAGAGTAGACAAAAGTTGTATGAACTGTATAGTGAAAAACAATACAATTTTAGCCAGGAATTCAAAGATAAAGTTAAAAATTATTCAAAAATATTTAGAAAAGTTTGCCAAATAGCAAAATCAAATTATATTAGCTCTAAAATTAGAAATAGTGACAATGTAATAAAATCTACTTGGAAAATAATAAATAGTGAGACTGGAAAGGTCAGTACTTATGTTAATGATTATAATTTAAAGATTAATGATTGCTCAATCAAAACTGACGTTGAAGTAGCCTAAGAATTTGAAAACTTTTTTACTGACATTCCAATTTCTACTACAAAGAGCTTAGACTCATCTCAAGTTATCGCTGAGTCATTATTGATAGAAAATGTACCCAAATGCGAAATTAAATTTAATTTCAACTTGGTTAATGAAAATGATATTAAGAAAGCCTTTAAACTATTAAATATAAAGAAAACTGCAGATCTCTGGGGCATTTCCGTTAGAATTATTAAACCATTGATTGACACAATTGCACCAGATCTAGCTTTTATATTTAACTAGCGGCCCGCCCCGGCTTCGCACGGGTATTAAACAAAAATTTCAGAAATTATACACACTAAAACGATGGGTTTCACAGTTTTCATACGGATCTTTACTTTTTTTAACAGCATTGGGGTTTTTGACATTGACTCGACATTGACCGTACCAACTGACACTGGCCGTAGAGAAAAAGCAAGCACCGTGCGCTATACAACCTCTTTTTCTATTCTGACGCGCCATAATAGAAAAAGAGGTTGAATATACAGCCCACGGTTCAATTATTGAATTTTTCATGCGGATCCCTAACTTTTTTGAAAATATTATATAGCCTATGTTCATCACGGAAAATTAAGGATTCTAATGGTGAAAGAATTTTTTAACTCGGTCCAGTAGTTTCGGAGCCTATTCAATTCAAACAAACAAACAAACATACAAACAAAGAAACAATCAAATCTTTCCTCTTTATAATATTAGTATAGATGAATCCATTTATTGTGGTATATTTCCTGATCTAATGAAGCATAGTAAAATCATACCATTGTTTAAATCGGGTAGTAGGTCTGACCCCACTAACTTTAGACCAATATCAGTATTGCCGACATTCAGCAAAATTTTTGAAAAACTAATTTTACATCAATTGCTTATGCATTTCAATGGCAATGGCCTACTGCATGGTAAGCAATTCGGGTTTACTCGCGGTAGGTCAACTACTGATGCCGGTATAGAGTTGGTATCGCATATATTTGATGCTTGGGAGAAGTCGCAAGATGCTTTAGGCGTTTTTTGCGACTTGTCAAAAGCATTTGACTGTGTACACCATGAAACATTAATCAGGAAACTGCATCGTTATGGAATAAAAGACAACTCTTTGGATCTTCATACTTGTGTGGCAGGATACAAAGAGTTGACATTAATGGGGAACGGTCTTCGGGATCTGTAGTTAGAATGGGTGTACCGCAGGGGTCTATCCTCGGTCCTTTCCTATTTCTAGTTTATATTAACGACCTGCCTCATCTCGTTAAGAATAACCACGAGATTGTATTGTTTGCTGATGATACTTCACTAATTTTCAAAATGAAACGACAAAACATAAATTTTGACGATGTGAATAATGCAATCTCAAAGTAGTCAATTGGTTTAGTGCCAATAATCTTTTGCTAAACGAAAACAAAACGAAATGTATTAGATTTATTCTACCTAATGTAAAAAAAGTAAAGGCCAATGTAAAGGTAAAAGAGGAATCGTTAGAAATAGTAAAAAGTACTGTATTCTTAGGAATAACCTTAGATAATAAACTTCAATGGGGCCCACACATAGATAAGCTATCGAAGAGACTTAGTTCTGCAGCGTATGCAGTCAAAAAAAATCCGTCATCTTACAGACGTTGATACTTCTAGACTAGTCTATTTCAGCTACTTCCATAGTATTATGTCATATGGCATACTGCTGTGGGGGAACGCTGCAGATATTAACACCATATTTGTGCTGCAGAAGAGGGCTGTTCGTGCAATCTATAATATGGGTCCCAGAGAATCCTTGCGTGAAAAATTCAAAGAAATAAATATAATGACAGTAACATGTCAATATATTTATGAAAATTTGATGTACACTCATAAAAATATCAATAAGTTCATTAAAAATAGCGATATACATAATGTTAATACTAGAAATAAGAATAAACTCGCTGTGCCCACTACTAGGCTACACAAAATTAATGTGTCTTTCAAATGGCAATGTATACGCTTCTACAACAGAACTCCAAGTGAGTTGCAAAAATTATCTATAAATAAATTTAAACGGATTGTTAAAACGGTTCTTTGCAAAAAGGCTTACTATAAAGTATCAGATTATCTAGATGACAAAAAAGTTTGGGACGAGTTTTGCTCCAACTCGAAAACTAACAAGCTAACAAGGTAAAGGTTTCTTGTTCGCTTCTTTACTTTACCTTAAAAAGATTGAAGTGAACAATTAATCAAAGTGATCACTTTATTTCCCAGTATTACTAATGTAATTTGTGTTTTGTGACGTGTCCAAGAGTCCTGTAAGGTCTAAAGGAAATAAAGCACTTTGATTTTGATTTTGTATTTTATCAATAAGATACGAATAATAATGAAATATTGTAAAATTTAAGATTAGTTCTCATGCAAGTGAATGTAATATCTATATGAAAAAGGAATGTTTTTAACCGTAAAAATGATACTTTCCTTATGAGAAAGAAATGTCTTTAACCGTAAAAATATAGGTACTTTCTTTAGGAGAAAGCAATATCTTTTACCGTAAAAATGTTACTTTCTTTATGAGAAAGAAATATGTCTTTTACCGTATAAATTATACTTTGATTATGAGAAAGAAATGTCTTCAACCGTAAAAATAATACTTTCTTCATGAGAAAGAAATGTCTATAACCGTATAAATTATACATTCATTATGAGAAACAAATGTAACTTTCTACATGAGAAAGAAATGTCTTTAACCGTAAAAATGATACTTTCTTTATGAGAAAGAAATGTCTTTAACCGTAAAAATGACACTCACCGACTCCTGTGCGAGATCCGCATATGCCTCTTGTAGGCGAGCTGCGAGTCAAGTGTGAGTC
This sequence comes from Eupithecia pulchellata, assembly GCA_963931895.1. Lineage (NCBI taxonomy): Eukaryota > Metazoa > Arthropoda > Insecta > Lepidoptera > Geometridae > Eupithecia > Eupithecia pulchellata. The sequence continues at coordinate 341,976 of OZ007549.1, forward strand.
CACACTCCGAGCAGCGGACCGCGCCGGCGCCGCGCTCTGTCGACTCGCCCTGATACAGTCAATAACTTTATTTATTTAGCTTTACAAAATAAGCACTTAGACAAGTCAAATTTCATACAGTTAATTATTATAAAAAAAGAAATAATTTGTTATTGATTTCTCTTCACTTCAATTTTGAAAATTGTGAAAGTGTAGACGTACTTTATGTAAGTTAGTTTATAATTCGGTAGATATCCGTAGCCCCTTAATATTGTTTTAAAATTAATGTTTTCAGTTGTTTGCTCTACATGTCTCGTTCATATTAATTCTCTGTACGCACATAACTTGTTAAATAATCAAGCTATAGATCTATACAATTCAAATTCAGTGTACTTTGTGACTATTTTATGTTTTGTGCATCTCAATATACAAATTAAATCCGAACGGGGGGTAAATTTTCGGATCAAAGAGGTGTAAGACCTTGAGTGTTTTTAAACTTAGCGATCTGAACACATCAACATCATCAACATCACAAGCCCATAAAAGTCCACTGCTGGACATAGGCCTCCCCTAATGAACGCCATAGATGGCATCATTATGTGGGGGTTATTGCCCATAATCCCCACGCTGGGCATGCGGGTTGGGGATCGCAGTTCGGTGTAGTTGTTATGCAGAGGGCGCTGCTGCCCGCCCCCCGGTGTGTTTCCCTTAGTCGCCACGGGAAGAGTAGGGGTGGTGAAATTCTATGCCGGCACCACACGGCAATATGTTATACTAGCGGCCCGCCCCGGCTTCGCACGGGTATTAAATAAAAATTTCAGAAATTATACACACTAAAACGATGGGTTTCACAGTTTTCATACGGATCTTTACTTTTTTAACAGCATTGGGGTTTTTGACATTGACTCGACATTCCAAAACTGACACTGGCCGTAGAGAAAAAGCAAGCACCGTGCGCTATACAACCTCTTTTTCTATTCTGACGCGCCATAATAGAAAAAGAGGTTGAATATACAGCCCACGGTTCAATTATTGAATTTTTCATGCGGATCCCTAACTTTTTTGAATATATTATATAGCCTATGTTCATCACGGAAAATTAAGGATTCTAATGGTGAAAGAATTTTTTAACTCGGTCCAGTAGTTTCGGAGCCTATTCAATTCAAACAAACAAACAAACAAACATACAAACAATCAAATCTTTCCTCTTTATAATATTAGTAGATGTGTTATGTATATACCTTATGTTTACATCGCCTATGTATATGAAGGCCCTTCGCCGACACAAACGACCTGGCGCAGGTCGGGCAGATATGTGACGTCACGTGGGTCCGCTTGTGGTTCATCAGGGCCGTGTACGAGCTGCAACAAACAAGAGTCAAGTGCGAGTCACGCGAATCACGGCCATAGGCAACGGATTTAAGAAACAAAATCTTTTAAACTTATTATTAAACTTTACAAAAGTGAATTATTGTAAGTTTAAAATAAGTACGACAAGTGGGAGTGTAACATGCGCGCCGAGGGTTTCGGAACTTTTGTCGTATATTGACGACCTCTTGGCGCGGTGGGCGAAGGTCCGCTTACGACACAGGAGGTTGCGGGTTCGATTCCCGCCTCGGGCCAAATATTTGTACGATCTGCAGATATTTGTTCAGGGTGTTCTAATCGTTTTCTATGTATAATAAAAATTATCTACATATGTAATAATATTGTATTACGTATATCAGTCATCTAGTACCCATAACACAAGCTCTGCTCAGCTTGGGGCTAGATGATGTTGTGGGAATTTTCCAGCATTATTTATTATGTTCTCACCGATAGATGCCGTTGCAGATGGTGCAAGGGTACTCCACGCCTCGGTGCAGGTCGAAGTGGTTCAGCACGCTGGCACTGAAACAGAACAGTTTTACAGTAAAACAAATATAGGTTTTTATCTATACTAATATTATAAAGAGGAAAGATTTGATTGTTTGTTTGTTTGTATGTTTGTTTGTTTGTTTGTTTGTTTGTTTGTTTGTTTGTTTGTTTGTTTGTTTGTTTGTTTGAATTGAATAGGCTCCGAAACTACTGGACCGAGTTAAAAAATTCTTTCACCATTAGAATCCTTAATTTTCCGTGATGAACATAGGCTATATAATATATTCAAAAAAGTTAGGGATCCGCATGAAAAATTCAATAATTGAACCGTGGGCTGTATATTCAACCTCTTTTTCTATTATGGCGCGTCAGAATAGAAAAAGAGGTTGTATAGCGCACGGTGCTTGCTTTTTCTCTACGGCCAGTGTCAGTTTGGAATGTCGAGTCAATGTCAAAAACCCCAATGCTGTTAAAAAAAGTAAAGATCCGTATGAAAACTGTGAAACCCATCGTTTTAGTGTGTATAATTTCTGAAATTTTGGTTTAATACCCGTGCGAAGCCGGGGCGGACCGCTAGTCTTAATATATAAAGGAACAAGCGATTTTCTGGCGACAACGCCCAGCCTAAACCGCTGAAGTTAGAAAGCTGAAATTTGGAAGGTAGGTTCCTTTTACAACACAAGCACCCGCTAAGAAGGGATTTTTGGAAATTCTACCCCTAAGGGGGTGAAAAGGGGGATGAAAGTTTTTTTGGTCTTTTTTCTAACTCTGTAACCGGTAGCCCGATTTTCTTGAAATTTACAGGAAATACTAAACATAAAAAAATATTGAACACGTGTTTCAGCATTTTTCAAAATATTCCTGAAAATAGGGTGAAATGGGTCATTCAAGTTTGAGATTCGTATTTTGGCTCCATATTGAAATGTCTATAACTTTTTGATATAGCATACTAATGACTTGAAACTTTCAGTATGTATTGAAAAATTTATAAATCAAACCACGTGTTTCAGGATTTTTCGAAAATGTTACTATATAAGTTTAAAAAGGAAGTCGTTAGAAGGTAGGTTCCTTTTACAACACAAGCACCCGCTAAGAAGGGATTATCTTCTATACTAATATTATAAAGAGGAAAGATTTGATTGTTTGTTTGTTTGTATGTTTGTTTGTTTGTTTGTTTGTTTGTTTGTTTGTTTGTTTGAATTGAATAGGCTCCGAAACTACTGGACCGAGTAAAAAAATTCTTTCACCATTAGAATCCTTAATTTTCCGTGATGAACATAGGCTATATAATATTTTCAAAAAAGTTAGGGATCCGCATGAAAAATTCAATAATTGAACCGTGGGCTGTATATTCAACCTCTTTTTCTATTGTGGCGCGTCAGAATAGAAAAAGAGGTTGTATAGCGCACGGTGCTTCCTTTTTCTCTACGGCCAGTGTCAGTTTTGGAATGTCGAGTCAATGTCAAAAACCCCAATGCTGTTAAAAAAAGTAAAGATCCGTATGAAAACTGTGAAACCCATCGTTTTAGTGTGTATAATTTCTGAATTTTTTGTTTAATACCCGTGCGAAGCCGGGGCGGGCCGCTAGTAATATATAAAGGAACAAGCGATTTTCTGGCGACAACGCCCAGCCTTAACCGCTGAAGTTAGAAAGCTGAAATTTGGAAGGTAGGTTCCTTTTACAACACAAGCACCCGCTAAGAAGGGATTTTTGGAAATTCCACCCCTAAGGGGGTGAAAAGGGGGATGGAAGTTTTTTTGGTCTTTTTTAATATCTGTAGATATATAGTAGTGTAGTGTAGATAATCTGTAGATATATTTAAATAAAATAGGATTAGGTAATTTACAAATAAAATGGGCTAAAGTAGAATGTTTGTAGTCCACCGTGTCATTAGATTCACTATAAAAAAATACAGTAAACGGTTATTTTTTTTAAGAAAACGCATGGGCTTATACATGATATTAAAAGCGGGTTTCAATTTCCGACTCTCAAAATAGGGTATTAGCTAATTTCGTCAAGATTTTTTTACTCTAAAGTCCACGCAAATGAAATTGCGAGCGGGTCAGCTAGTTTGTCAATAAAATAGCAATAAAAAAGTGCGAAATAGGTATCGTCATCATCATCACCAGCCTATAATAATAGTCCACTGCTGGACATAGGCCTCCCCTAATGAGCGCCAAAGATGGCATTATCATTTGGGGGTTAATGCCCATAATCCCCACGATGGGCATGCGGGTTGGGGATCGCAGTTCGGTGCAGTTGTTCTGCAGAGGGCGCTGCTGCCCGCCCCCCGGTGTGTCTCCCTTAGTCGCCTCTTACGACACCCACGGGAAGAGTTGGGGAACACAAACCTACGGGTGTTTAATGGTGAAATATTATTAAACTTCGAGTACATTTTCTAAATAAATATAAAATAGGTCAACCCCTATTATATTTATTGTAAGTATTAGTATTAAATCGCCGTTTTATTGTAATGAGTATGTACATAATTAGATAGATAGATAGATAGATAAATACATTTATTTGACAACTAGCGGTCCGCCCCGGCTTCGCACGGGTATTAAACAAAAATTTCAGAAATTATACACACTAAAACGATGGGTTTCACAGTTTTCATACGGATCTTACTTTTTTTAACAGCATTGGGGTTTTTGACATTGACTCGACATTCCAAAACTGACACTGGCCGTAGAGAAAAAGCAAGCACCGTGCGCTATACAACCTCTTTTTCTATTCTGACGCGCCATAATAGAAAAAGAGGTTGAATATACAGCCCACTGTTCAATTATTGAATTTTTCATGCGGATCCCTAACTTTTTTGAAAATATTATATAGCCTATGTTCATCATGGAAAATTAAGGATTCTAATGGTGAAAGAATTTTTTAACGCGGTCCAGTAGTTTCGGAGCCTATTCAATTCAAACAAACAAACAAACAATCAAATCTTTCCTCTTTATAATATTAGTATAGACTACAGCACATGTTACAAAGGTCACAAAACAAAAAGGCACATCATAAATAACACAGATAAATTATATAACAATGAGTTACAGTAAACAATAAGTAAAAGTACATATAAACAATTAAAAAAGATGACATTTAAAAGATTGCGTGTGTGCTGCAGCCCGTCAAAAAGGCAATAACTCAGCTAAAAGCTTTGCTCGAGGAGCAAAACACTGATTTTCAGTATTACCCCTTGAGGCGACCAGAAGAACGAAACACTGACAAAATAAATAATGTCTGGTTGCATAATATTAAAAAATTTCATTCGAATTGAATTATTTATATTATTTAAAACTTCATGGTTTGAGATTTTTGAGTGAGCCGCTAGTCAATACTAATATTATAGGGATGAGATATATATTAGAGCAAAGATTTGATTGTTTGTTTGAATTAAATAGGCTCCTAAGCTACTGGACCGATTTCAAGAACTTTTTCACCATTAGAATCATACATTTTTCGTGAACATAGGCATATTTTCATCACATATTTTCAAAAAAAAGTGTTCCGCATGAAAAACTACTTTTTCTATACTAATATTATAAAGAGGAAAGATTTGATTGTTTGTTTGTTTGTATGTTTGTTTGTTTGTTTGTTTGTTTGTTTGTTTGTTTGAATTGAATAGGCTCCGAAACTACTGAACCGAGTTAAAAAGTTCTTTCACCATTAGAATCCTTAATTTTCCGTGATGAACATAGGCTATATAATATTTTCAAAAAAGTTAGGGATCCGCATGAAAAATTCAATAATTGAACCGTGCGCTGTATATTCAACCTCTTTTTCTATTATGGCGCGTCATAATAGAAAAAGAGGTTGAATATATAGCGCACAGTGCTTGCTTTTTCTCTACGGCCAGTGCCAGTTATGGAGTGTCGAGTCAAGGTCAAAAACCCCAATGCTGTTAAAAAAAGTAAGGGATCCGTATGAAAACTGTGAAACCCATCGTGTTAGTGTGTAAAATTTCTGAAATTTTTGTTTAATACCCGTGCGAAGCCGGGGCGGACTGCTAGTAATCAATAAAGATATAATTTTTTTATAGTAAACTGCGGATAACTGGCTGGTTACACTTTTAGAAATAACATTACTTAAATACATTTAATTAATAGTGTGAGACTGTTTATTATCCCTCAGAAAGAAAAATAAAACAATTATATAAATAATGTGTATACTTACAAGTAGTAGAATGAGACATCGCACTGCCGACACCTGTACACGGCGGTGTGGCAGTAACTGGTATGTGCGCGCCTGCGTTTCGCCGACGGGAACCGCATCGAGCATATGTGGCATATGTGACTGCCAGACGACTGTAATGCAACGTTTTATACATATTTAAATGATTTAAGGCAGAAAATTAATAAAGGAAATTATAATTACAGGCTACCTAATAGTATAGTGCAGTGTTTTTCAGTCTTTTTGAATACGCGACCCCTTTAAGGGTAGAAAAATTCTGGCGACCCCCTTGGGGCATAAAGAGACAAAAAGTTAGTAATTTTAAAGACAAACTTATGATTTTCTCTATTTTGATATTCATTATTAGCACCTACTTTCTGCAAGAAGCCTCGAAAGCTTTGAAAGTAAGTAAGAGGTAAGTTAGTAAGGCTGCATGCGGCTTTGATTTGGACGTCAGCAGCTTACAAGATGCTAAGTCTGAATATGCTAATCATTTTTCTGACCCTGTCTGGCTATTGAAATTAGCATTTCTGGCAGATCTTTTTAGCCACCTTAATAATTTAAACAAGAACCTCCAAGGTACCGAAGAAAATATTTTAACAGCTAAAGATAAAGTCAAAGCATTTCATGCAAAACTTCATTTGTGGTCAACCTCACTGCAAAACAATATATTTGAGTCTTTTCCATGTGTTCAGAAAACTGTTGAAGATAATGAAACAGACCAATCGCTTGTGGTAAGGGTCCACATTCCTTGCATGATACAGAGCTTGCATAATTTGCAGGAGAAACTTAACATACTTTTCAGACTTACACTCTGAAGCTGACAATGGGCGTAGATGGATTCTAAACCCTTTCTTGGATAAATCAATAGAACTGGCTGATGTCACCACAAATACGAAATAAAATCTTATAGATTTAGCTGCTGACGGCATGCTTAAAATGGAATTTTATTCGCAAAGTGTTGATGTCGTGTTTTGGATGAAAAGAAAACATGAATACCCAGAGCTGGCAAGGGAAGCTCAAAAATTATTAGTGCCATTCGCCACTTCATACCTTTGTGAACTGACGTTCTCTTCAATGGTGGACATTAAAACCAAAAAGAGAAATAGGCTCCAATTAGAAAACGATTTGATTATTAACATTTCAAAAATAGCACCACGATTTGAAAAACTTTTGAAAAATAAACAAGCCCATCCTTCTCATTGAAATTGTGTTTTTAGGGTAGTGTAGACCCTTGCCTTTTTCCTTTTGCCGGCGACCCCCTGAGTAAGGCTTCGCGACCCCCCTAAGGGTCGCGACCCACAGTTTGAAAAACACTGTATAGTGTGTTAAGTATTTATCTATAATGAATATTGTAAAGAGGAAAGATTTGATCGTTTGTTTGTTTGAATTGTGACTGCCTGACGCAGTCGTCTGGCAGTCACAATTCAAACAAACAAACAGTTAATACAACGTTTTATATATATTTAAGATTCAGATTCAGATTCAATAACTTTATTTCTTTAGGCTTTCAAAAGAAGCACTTAACCAAGTCAAATTTCAAACAGATAATTATTAAAATAAAAAATAATTTGTTATTGATTTCTCTCTACTTAAATTTTTTGTCCACTAGTGAAAGAAGATATCGGCCTGTATTTAAATGATCTATGGTAGATATTTAACAAAGGAAATAATAATTACAGGCTACCTAATAGTATAGTGTCTTAGGTATTTATATTTATCTATAATGAATATTGTAAAGAGGTAAGATTTGATCGTTTGTTTGTTTGAATTGTGACTGCCAGATGACTGTAATGCAACGTTTTATATATATTTAAATGATTTAAGGTAGAAAATTAGTAAAGATAATTATAATTACAGGCTACCTAATAGTATAGTGTCTTAAGTATTTATCTATTATGAATATTGTAAGGAGGTAAGATTTGATTGTTTGTTTGTTTGAATTGAATAGGCTCCGAAAACATTGGACCGGTTTGAAAAGTTCTTCCACCATTACAATCATAAATTTTCCCAGAAAACTAAAGGACCGATTTGGAAAATTCTTTCACTATTAGAATCTTAAATTTTCGGTGCTGAACATAGGCTGTAGAATATTTTCAAATAAATTAGGGATCCGCATGAAAAATTTAATTTTTGTTAAATACCCGTGCAAAGCCGGGGCGGAATGCTAGTGGTAATAAAGAAAGACTGCTGGCAGATACTGGATGCGACAAGCACTATGGCGCTCATTATCATTATCCGAGTCCAGGTAAGGTCTAAAGGAAATAAAGCACTTTGATTTTGATTAGACTATGTCCAGCGGTGGACTAGCATGGACTGATGGTGATGATGAAAAATGTTTGAAAAGCTAAGGCTCCCTATTCATAATCAACAAGCTAACGTTCATCATCATCATCATCACCAGCCTATAATAGTCCACAGCTGGACATAGGCCTCCCCTTATGAGCGCCATAGATGGCATCATTATTTGGGGGTTATTGCCCATAATCCCCACGCTGGGCATGCGGGTTGGGGATCGCAGTTCAGTGTAGTTGTTCTGCAGAAGGCGCTGCTGCCCGCCCCCCGGCGTCTCTCCCTTAGTCGCGTACGACACCCACGGGAAGAGTTGGGGTGGTGAAATTCTATGCCGGCACCACGCGGCAAGCTAACGTTCGCTAGATGTCAATCACCTCGTCGTGTCTCTTCATATGGTAGGCCAGACGCCTCTCAACTGAGAACCCCTTGTAGCAGCGGTCGCATTTATACGCAGCGTTCTGGTACTCCGCTCTGTCTTTGCGTCGGTTAAACTCCTGGAATACAAATACAATACAAATATATTTATTTGCCATAGTAAATTCATATACTTTTACAGGTAGTCTTCGCAGTAGATAGTATAGTATAGTATAAGATAGTATAGTAGATAGTAGATTCAAAACCTGTATCGAGAGGCCGAAAAAACCGTTCGTTTTGTGAGGTATTGAGGTAAGACGGTAAATGAAATTGTAACTTATTTATCTATACTAATACTAGCGGCCCGCCCCGGCTTCGCACGGGTATTAAACAAAAATTTCAGAAATTATACACACTAAAACGATGGGTTTCACAGTTTTCATACGGATCTTTACTTTTTCAGCATTGGGGTTTTTGACATTGACTCGACATTCCAAAACTGACACTGGCCGTAGAGAAAAAGCAAGCACCGCGCGCTATACAACCTCTTTTTCTATTCTGACGCGCCATAATAGAAAAAGAGGTTGAATATACAGCCCACGGTTCAATTATTGAATTTTTCATGCGGATCCCTAACTTTTTTGAAAATATTATATAGCCTATGTTCAGCACGGAAAATTAAGGATTCTAATGGTGAAAGAATTTTTTAACTCGGTCCAGTAGTTTCGGAGCCTATTCAATTCAAACAAACAAACAAACAAACAAACAAACATACAAACAAACAAACAATCAAATCTTTCCTCTTTATAATATTAGTATAGATTATAAAGAGGAAAGATTTGATTGTTTGTTTGTTTGAATTGAATAGGCTCCGAAACTACTGGACCGATTTGAAAAGTTCTTTTACCATTAGAATCCTAAATTTTCCGTGATGAACATAGGCTAATAATATTTTCAAAAAAGTTAGAGATCCGCATGAAAAATTCAATAATTGAACCGTGCGCTGTATATTCAACCTCTTTTTCTATTATGGCGCGTCAGAATAGAAAAGGAGGTTGAATAGGTGCTTGCTTTTTCTCTACGGCCAGTGTCAGTTATGGAGTGTCAAGTCAATGTCAAAAACCTCAATGCTGTTAAAAAAAGTAAGGGATCCGTATGAAAACTTTGAAACCCATCGTTGTAGTGTGTATAATTTCTGAAATTTTTGTTTAATACCCGTGCGAAGCCGGGGCGGACCGCTAGTCTTTAATAATATTGTAAAGAGGAAAGATTTGATTGTTTGTTTGTTTAAATTGAATAGGCTCCGAAACTACTGGACCAATTTGAAAAATTCTTTTACCATTAGAATCCTAAATTTTCCGTGATGAACATAGGCTATAATAATATTTTCAAAAAAGTTAGAGATCCGCATGAAAAATTCAATAATTGAACCGTGCGCTGTATATTCAACCTCTTTTTCTATTATGGCGCGTCATAATTGAAAAAGAGGTTGAATAATATAGCGCACGTTGCTTGCTTTTTCTCTACGGCCAGTGTCAGTTATGGAGTGTCGAGTCAATGTCAAAAACCCCAATGCTGTTGAAAAAAGTAAGGGATCCGTATGAAAACTGTGAAACCCATTGTGTTAGTGTGTATAATTTCTGAAATTTTTGTTTAATACCCGTGCGAAGCCGGGGCGGACCGCTAGTAAATTATATTTAGGTAATAATGAAGGTATAATATGGGACAACAGAGTTAAGAATTAAAGAACCCAAAAACTTTTTTTTTTCCGCATGATAAAAAGAAACAATGGGGACATGATTGCTGGACCAAATTGGATGGAACATATAACATACCTCGCATACACCAAATTTGCTTATAGTCAAAAGACTGATTGCAAATCAAAAGAGAGAAAGAAAGAACCCAAAAACAGGAAAAAAACGAAGAAGAATTTTACCATACAATATGCGATAATTGGCGTTCTTATCGCTCAAGAGCGATCTCTCCCAGACAACCTTAGCTAGTATTTCTAGTACCTCTAGTTTCTTTTCTTCCGTGTCGAGGTATTCAATTTCGTACTGAGTTTCATACTCCGGGTTGTACATCTTATGCAGGTACCGCAGTAAGGTGTCAATTTTATTTTCATCCAATGAATCTGAAATTATAAATAAATAAATAATGCTGGACAATCCACACAGCATCATCCAGCCCCAAGCTAAGCAGAGCTTGTGTTCTTGTGACTGATATACATAATACAATATATAATTAAATAGATAGATATTTTTTAATATACATAGAAAACGACCAGAACCCTGAACAAATATCTGCAGATCGTACAAATATTTGTCCCGAGGCGGGAATCGAACCCGCAACCTCCTGCGTCGCAGGCGGACCTTCGCCCACCGCGCCACAGTGGTCGTCAATTAGAATAAGATATGATTTTTTGAATTGAATAGGCTCTGAAACTACTGGACCGATTTGAAAAATTCTTTCACAATGAGAGTCCTAAATTCTCCATGATGAACATAGGCTATAAAATAGTCTCAAAAAAATTTGGGTTCCGTAGGAAAATTTAATTTTTTGTTAAATACCCATGCGAAGCTAGGGACAGCTAGTGACTAATATCACAGTGTACATATAGACAGTGTGGAAACTACCTACAAACGCTCGAAACGGCTCACTCACACAAGCATGCGCATCTACGAGAGCTCTAAGGGGTTTTCGCAGTGCTGTCAGTAGCGGTTGTCGCGTCGCGACGAGCGGTCATGAGTAATTTAGTTTTTTTAAAAATGCTCGATAATATTGCGTTGTATACAGCTGTGTGAACTCAGTTTCATCGAAACCGGAGCTTTCGTATTTTAAACTTCCTACTGATTAATATTATAAGAAAAATGTACTATTATTATTATTGTTATAGAATAATGAGTCCGTATAATTAATTGATCATAATAAATTCTTGAATTTATTTGAAAATCCAGAATGAAGGCGGTTTAAAGGTTGTTTAAAGTCGATAGGTAGAATGAGAATATTTTATACAAAAATTCCTGGAAAATGGAGCGTAGGTATTTATTTCATCAACTAGGCTTAGTTTCGATACTGGTCATATGTGTACTGTGCTAATATTCTTCTTACCCATGAAAACCTATCAAGCGTACTGTTTCTAGTTTCTAAGTCTTATGACTAACAGCCTATGATAGTCCACTGCTGGACATAGGCCTCCCCTAATGAGCACCATAGAATGCATTACTTATAATTTCGGGGTTATTGCCCATAATCCCCACGCTGGGCATGCGGATTGGGGATCGCAGTTCAGTTGAGTAGTTCTGCAGAGGGCGTTGCTGCCCGCCCCCCGCTGTGTGTCTCTTAGTCGCCTCTTACGACACCCACGGGAAGAGTGGGGGTGGTGAAATTCTATGCCGGCACCACACGGCAAGGTTTTCCTTTTATAAATAAAAAAGTAGAAATATTTGGACATACCTTTCAAAGTAAGAGCACTAAACTGACTGCCCAAGTTTTTTTCATATTTGTTACATATGTTCATGAATAACTCCTTGCTAAACTGCACCCCATCGCCTAAGTCATACACATCATCTTTAAAGAAACTTAAGATGTTTTCCTTAATCTTCTCTTTATCTTTTAAATACTTAACTCGTTTTTTAAGTACTTTATTTTTTTTATCGATCTTCAGAAGTATCTGAGCCAATCCCAAATCGTTTATATCCTCTACCTTGATTTTCTTGTCTTTAGCTCTTTTTAAGATCTCAGTCAGACTTTCTAAGTCCGAGTCCGATTCAGAATCTGGTTCCATAGGTAGACTTTCAACATCACTATTACTGATATCACTTATATCACTCTCTATATCATCCATTGAGTTTAAACTTTCATCATCTCTCAAAGGATCATTGTTTGACACCAAATTATCTTTAACTTCCATGTTATCCGAACCTTCCATGTTATCAGAATCTACACTATCAGCGTCAAAGTTTCTGATTTCATCCTCAAAGCTCTTTAGATAATCATTAATTTTGGATCTATTTGTGTTATCTTTTGCATCTTTGTTTGTATTAGTATTTGATTTTTTATGAACCTCCGGCTTAATATGATTGGTATCTTGCTTAAAACTGCTATCTATAGTTATGTGACCATTATTGGTAGTAATCATGTTAGTGTTATCACTGTCCGGTACTTGCATAGTTTGATTTGAGTCTAATTCATCATGGATTAGCTCATCCTTTACTTCAATATCGGGTAGTCCAATAGGGTCAGTTTCTTCTAACTTTATGATGTATATGTCTGTGTTATTTGTTTCATTGGTGACGGGTTTGGACTCGGTTATATCAGTGGCAGTGTCGTGTTTGTGCTCCAAAAGCTTGTATCGAGCTGAGGTGGTACACGGCCCTATAGATGATGGGATCTGTGTGTAGAGATCTGTTGGTAAAACCTGGAATTAAAAAACTCACTACAATATACTATTGGCTTGGCTAGCTCTAGCTATAATACACGTAGTTATGCTGGCTAGCTATAGCTATAAAATACGTAAACGCGGGAGGGGGAGCTATTTCACTTATCAATATCAAACAATAGGTATGGATTTGGAAATTTCAAAACAGTTTTATAATTGTCAAAGTTTCATACTTTATGAAATATATTGAAATTTAAATTTATTTCAGTATATAGGGTCTACTTATCTACTGCCTAATCTCTGAACAGCCTAACCTATAGTATAAATGTATTGACAAATATTCAAAACCTTCGGCGTGCGAGTTATACTCGCACTTGACATTGTTATACTAAAGTAGACAGAAATGGCTGTGATAAGTTATTATATTAATTACCCTCGGTCTCCCTTTAATGGATCTTAGAATCTTGCAAGCTTTTAAGCATCGCTGTTTGAAGTTATAGAACTTTTTCAGCAGATGGACACAAATTGTGCAGTACTTGTATCTTGGATTCTCCATTATCTGAAAGATCAAAACAAATAAGTATTAAGCATAGTGTACACTTTTGCAGTTATTCAATGGAGTGTAGAGAGTTGAACCATTGTAATATCTAACAGTCCAAGTGTCCTATAGGACATAAGGCACTCCGTTTTTCCTTGTGCCCTGGAAAGCTAGAATGAAATTGAAATCAACAGGTTGTGGGTTTGATGATGCTGTGTGTATTCTGCAGCGTATCTATCTAGGTATATAAGAAAAATATTATTTGGCTAGATGATGCTGTGTGGATTGTCCCGCATTATTTTTTATTATTATTTATTATGTATTTTAGACTAAGCTAAAGAAAATAAGATAAACGATAACGAGATCTATCTTAGACACAGAAGGTTGGTTCCATTCCATAATGAACTTCTAAGCTCTTGAAGGAGTTGAGAGTTAACCTGGTTCAAGCCACTTCTCACTCGTGCGCGAAGACGAGAACCGTGAGTGTGGATCCTTATCGCCTAATTATTAGTATTTTAACCCCCGACAAATGAGTTTAGCCGTTGTAATATCTTGGGTTTGTAAGGCGCGCGAGTGTGCAGGCAGAGATGGTTCAAAACAATTTTACGAAATGGCATGTCCTTGCATTGTGGAAAATCTAAAACAAGACGGATTACGAGTAAACTTACGCCATAATCGCAAAGCTCATCGACAAAATCGGCAAGTACCGTAGGTATTTGTACTGCGGTTATGTCGGTGCGGAGGCAAATATGACATATCACGTTTTCCATTATTATTTCTGGAGCGATTTGTTTATTGAAAATAATACAATCATCACATTACAAATAAAAGCAATGTTGCTTTCTATGCACAGAACTATTACGTTACGACTGGCGTAGTTTGTAAGTTGGTATTCGGAATTCGGACATACTCAACTTTTTTTTTTATGGAGGACAATAACAACTCCTCCAAGGAAGAGGAAGCTATTTTTAAGTAACATGACTAAAGCTATTTTCACAAATAAAATCAACTTCTTGTTCTATGCCGCCACCCCAGGAAGGAGCTTGCGTTTCGCTACAACTATGTATACCAGTGTCCTTCAAGCAGCTAACGTCCTTACGTGTCCATGACACGGACACTGCGGTAAGTGGCAAACCAGATACATGTTGCCACTAACAAGGAATTCTTGTCGTCCATTCAGTAATCAAAACATGCTGTTATCTGGACGGGTAAATAGTCGCAATTTGCAATTTGGTATAGGGCTGCGTTCACAACCTACGCTCGAGCGCGCTCGGAGTGCAACTTAGGTCGTTCATGACCTCAGGAGAAACGCTCGGTTGTTATTAACTAAAGCGTTCACAACCTGCGACGGTTGCAACTTTTTACCTCAGACTAAGGCACAGAACACTAATATCCTAACGGAAAGAAGTAAGACTCCATAGAATAAAAATGCGAACACTAGAGCACACTAGCGCCGCTACTTTATGCCCACGGTAACTAAAGTTTGGCGGGAAATTTGAATTGAAAAGGCGCGCAATTCAATCTTTTGTAAGGTGCTTACTTTCTTTGCGACTATTTATCTATTAAATGAATGGTGAATATTCAACATTTTGTTGAATATCCGCCATTCACCTGATAGATAGTCACACAGTAAGTATTTTGATGATATATTAAAAAACAAGCATTTTTAAATGTTTTGTAATATGTTTATTTTCTTTTGCAACCTTAACAATTTTCAAGCAGGTCTTAGTTTAGTCATCATCATGTGGCCAAGGTCTTCACACCATACCATTTATCCAAATTTTTAGGTGCTCAACTGCATTCGGCGGCGTTCTAACAAGACCTGGCACCAACAAATCTCATTGAAAGAATCTCTTCATTTCGATGAAGTGTTTAAGATGGGGACTCAAGTGTCCTGTAAGGTCTAAAGGAAATAAAGCACTTTGATTTTGACTCCTTTAGGTCAAATTTGTTTCCCTTTTTAAGATCTGGATTGTCTCCATTCAACGCATCAAATAATTGCTCCATTTTTTCGATGATCATTGTTGTGCTCCTAGCTTTTTGTGAAAGTTCACCTGAAAGAAAGATAACATAACATAATAATAAAAGTTGTTGTTGCAAGCTTTTTAATGATTTTTCAATGGACCAGTCCCCAGCTGGAAAACAGAATTAAGCCCATACTCATGCCCTGAAGTCATGGAATGAAGTCATTGAAGATGGTTCGACATTAATGAACTTATTGAGGATGGATCGATGGACGATAAAGACACGGATAGGTAAAGTATTAATGTACTCACGTCATAGTAGCGGAAACCTGTGAAAGCACAAGTTAAAACATCTGCGGTTCCGTTTTTGGTGGAAATACGGCATTTAGCGCACTTTCGGTTTAAAGCCATTGTCAATCGAAATAACCTTTCAAAAAGTCCAAATCTTTCAAGATTATTAAAATGTTCTGTTTACGATCACAAAATAAGCAATTAATTTTATAACGGTCTACCGTTTGGCGTTTGGCACGGCTTTCATTCATTCAAATTAATGACAGTGTTACATGGACATTTGGTTGTCATGTCAAGATTTTATGCATAGATTTTCTTTCTCTTTCTAACGTATAGCGCCATCTCATCTGATGTTTTATGCCCAAGTACTTGTGCTGTTGGCATTTTCTGCTTATCGAGTTGACAGCCCCTGGACTAAGGAAGACTTGGCATAAAACATATATACAAACAGTTAGTTATAGAAGTTTGATGTATTTCGACAGCAGAGTTACTGACATATCGGCATCTCTTAAGACTAAAGACTCTTAAGACTAAAGAAGATAGTCATGAGTAAAAAAGGACAACAGCAGTTTGATCATGACTGAAAATGGCAACATTGTCTTGGTGACGCCACAAAATACCTCTTTGCGGCCGGTCGCCATGTTTTGCCTCCGTAAACAACAAGTACATCAGTTGTCATCCGGACTTGTTTTTATTCGAAAATTAAGGAAATTTAGAGTTAATAGGCGATAATTATGCTTTTTTATAGTGTGCAAACTTGGAGAACAATGTATTATATAAGTGTATGTGCAGAGTGTTTGGCTGTCGCATGAAAATCAACAAAAAACATCAAAATATAACGTTGCATGGGAAAGGTACCGAATTCATTCAAAATTTCTTACATTTTCTATTATTTTCAAACATTTTGCTGTTTGTGGGAAAGTTTATAAAGATCCGCTTGCTTTTCTTTATTCATTTAATGTTTTACTATGAATATTATGTGATTTTAGGAGAAAATTATTAGTCATAGTAAATAGAGTTAGGGTTCAGTATTTTCAAAACATCGATTATCGATAACGAATTATTTCATCGACGCAGTACCAATAACACAAAAATAAAAGTAAATCCTTTACAGCAGCGTCAGCAACTTTGAACCAAGCTAACCAAGATTCAAAGGTGTAGTGCCAGGGACAGAATTTTTGGTTGGGGTGGAGTTTACGGGACGCAGGACTTAGAAAATTTTCGACGAATTTTTTTATGTATATAACATGTATTTTTTTTATGGCTACGTAAAGAGGGTCACTAGGGGTGCAACTTTGGTTCGGGTGATCCACCCCAAAGTTCAATGACCTCGGCGCTAGAGGTCAAAGTATATCGTTCAGTTTCAAGGCGAAAAAGACTTAGAAAAATTTCGAAAGATGTTTTTAGGCATATTATAACAAATGTTTTTTCTTGTGGCATCGTTAGGAGGGTCACTAGGGGTGCAACTTTGGTTCAGCGGTTTGACCCCAAAGTTCAATGACCTCGGTGCTAGAGGTCAAAGTGTGTCGTTAAATATGGATGCAGAAACAATATAAAAACTTTACAGAGCATTCCGGGAAGAGTTGATTAGATTCAATTTGAGTGGCGGATCCGACACAGAGTTCCCCGACTCCACGTGGTCTTGTGCGTGGAGCCCCTAGAGTGTATATAATAAGCCGGAGGCGCGAAGGGAGTGCAGGCGGAGAGGCTGCACTTCCCGCAGCGCAGGAGCTATCGCGATCGCGATGCAATAAAAAAAAACATGAAGAAATACCCCGACACATAGAATTCCAAAAATACAAAAAGGTCTAACTTTGTATTTGAAACTGATTTATTTAACTTACCTGTATAGACTCCAGCTTAAACTAACGTTTTTACAATAAAGGTCAGTGACCTTGTGTTCGAAAATGATTGATTTAACTTTCCGGCGTCGACTCCAGCAAAAACCAACGTTTTTACAAAAAAGGTCTGTTTTTGATGGAATGGGCTTGATAGGTCAGTGATTGTCTAAGACTCTTCCACACACGCCATCAAGGTACAAGCTGCAGAAACTGGCAGTCCACACGAAACTTACCTTGGGCCGAGCGCGGCAACTTAAATAATTGTCTTATATGAACATATTAGTATTAGTACTGAATATAGAGGATATTCATTGAATTGAGTGCCAGCCAAAGCTTGGGGAAGTTGCAGTGTTAATATTAACTGAATTGAGCTGTACTGTACGTAGTAAATAGCGTTTTTTATTGAACTTGATGAAATCTATTGTAGTATCCCGTTTTTAGACGATAGGACGGAGGGTAATATAATGCTAATGACCCGTTACGGCCGTTACGGATCACGTAGGTATAGAAACCTAAATAAAACTGAACAGAGCTTAAAGATAGGTACTTATTCTTCTACTTACTAATATTCGAAAATTTAGAATTCAACTCCGTGCAACTCAATTACTTACTTATCGATATTCAATGTTAAAATACGCGCAACTCTATGGCAGGCCGCCATCTTTGTGCCAGACTAACTTTAGGTATGCACGTAGGTATTTCAGGTCTATTTATATTCCTTCGTCTGAGCTTTTTACCGGTGTAATTCGATCGACGAAAAACACTCTAACATTGACAGCTGTCATATTTTCCGTTGTCATACTTTGTTATCTACTTAAATATCAAGATTTCTACAGTAAATTTCAAAATTTTCAGTATTTAACAGTTCTCGATCGAAGTTACAGTCAGTAGATACAATTTACCTCAAAGTAACCACAAAACAAAAACAAAACAAACGAACGTCCGGCAACTATAACGTCAGTTTTGTCCTGAGAATGTCAACTTTGACGTATAACAACCGACTCGTTCTGAACCTTCGGATGAGTTAAAATTTACACCAATCAACCGCACCATGAGCCTCTGAACGCAGCCTAGTATAGCGAATGGCGATCATAATTTAGAGTTGAACACAACATCCTATTCTCTTTTGTCGTTCGGTCGCTGTTGATTTTGAAGTTAAAACAGGAGAATGACTTCTGTGTGTCGAGTTTGCCTCACCGGGGCTGCGTTCAGAGGCTCAGGGTGCGGTTGTTTGGTGTAAATTTTAACATTTAACTAAAATTTTAACTCTGTTTAGGCCTGGAGACAATGCACTATAGACTCACAATTTGAGATCTGCACTGACATCTCACATGTCAGTGCAGATCTCAAATTCTCCCATTTAGAATTACAATAATTATATCTCCAGAAAATCTATTCCGCCGCTTGGAAATGATTCATGTTGCTTATTTTTGAATGATGATCAATGGTCACATTGATCCAAAACTGATGATCGTACATGGCTACGTTCGATCGTTTCAAAATTGTTTCCGAGAGAACACTTAGGTAGGTACCTACCTTGGGCAGATTTTGCACTTAGGTAAAACAAATTCAAGAAGAAGGCCAAGAAGAGTACATATCGTTATAATAGCGTAGTTTTCCGAACACTACCCAACCTAGATGAGATTGGGTAGTGTTCGGAAAACTACGCCGGGTCTTCTCGTCATCTATACTACAATGCCTCAAAACTAAAGTATAATAATTTATTCAATGCTTCCTACCAGTCATGACCTACGGAGCCGAGTCGCGGACACTCACAGTATGGTTGATCCACAAAGTCGCTTACCAAGCTATGGAAAGAGCTATGCTTGGAGTTTCTCTGATGTTAGGATTAGTATAGTAGATGGAAGTCAGCCATACACCGACAATCGCTGGAGTAAACGTATTCTTGAGTGGTGACCGTGACTTGGCAAACCTAGTGTAGGTCGCCCTTCGGCCATGTGGGATGATGAAGGTAGATGCGGGATATGACAAGCTGAAGACAGGCTAGGCAAGACCCTATAGCGCTCATCAGGGGAGGCCTATGTCCAGCAGAGGACTAAAATTAGCAGATGATGACGATGATAATACGCGGAATGAAGACACAATGATAACTATAATAGATCTGAATGTGAAATTGATGGCAATTAGTCATCGTTTTACATTTAGTTCATGATCATGAGCATTTTAAGGTTTCGGTTTCATGAATAAAGCAATTAAGTAATGAATATGTTTAATTTTGTTTGTGTTAAAACCCAATAAATCAGTCCCTCAATTAAGTTAATTCAAATTTAAGAGCGTTTATTCCTTCCATGCGCAGAAACAGTACTTTTCAAACCCGTTTATATCATGAACCACTTATCGTATAGCATAATGTTATCTATACTAATAGTATAAAGAGGAAAGATTTGATTGTTTGTTTGTTTGTATGTTTGTTTGTTTGTTTGTTTGTTTGTTTGTTTGTTTGTTTGTTTGAATTGAATAGGCTCCGAAACTACTGAACCGATTTGAAAAATTCTTTCACCATTAGAATCCTAAATTTTCCGTGATGAACATAGGCTATATAATATTTTCAAAAAAGTTAGAGATCGGCATGAAAGATTCAATAATTGAACCGTGCGCTGTATATTCAACCTCTTTTTCTATTATGCCGCGTCAGAATATAAAAAGAGGTTGAATAGGTGCTTGCTTTTTCTCTACGGCCAGTGTCAATTATGGAGTGTCAAGTCAATGTCAAAAACCCCATGCTGTTAAAAAAAGTAAGGGATCCGTATGAAAACTTTTAAATCCATCGTTTTAGTGTCTATAATTTCTGAATTTTTTGTTTAATACCCGTGCGAAGCCGGGGCGGTCCGCTAGTTGCTTATAATTTTAGGGAATTTCAGTGTCCAAATAGTTAAGAAAATATTTCGATTATTAAAGTATGTACGCGTTCTATCAAGATAACTTGTGAGAGGTTTTCAAAATTTCCCTTTCAGCATCAGTTTCGAAGCTCAAAGTAATCGAAAATACTGACATATCTAATTAAGAAAAAAAATGAAACCTACTAATGAGATCCTTGGCGAAATTTAAGTTCCAAAAATGTGAAATTTTACGAATTTTAAATGATTTTTTTACTTATATTCCTTATCTAATTTAATGAAATAATAGCTCTCCAATAAAGAAGAGCATCTTTTTTAAAATCATACATTTAAAATTTTAATGATTTTGTTGTTATTATTTTTTTGTTAATATTTTAAAACTACTATAAAATGCTGCGCGCAAATCGATTCAAATCAGTACGCCGCGAGGCTTTCTAGAGTGTGGTCACGTCGCTCGGCGCTCTGATTGACCTTAGTTGACATTTTTTGTGTGTACAGAGCGAGCGGACAGTAGCGCATCTTTAAATATTGGTACTTTGGTAAGTAAAATATTTCATATTATTTTTGATGCCAAACATATTTTCAGAATGTACTTATATTGTAACAATTCATATTTCAGATATAATGGGAAATAAAAATAAGCTATTTATCGGCAAAAAAAAGCGTAAAAATGCATAATAACCCTTCGTATCACCGTGGGACAGTACTGGCACATACCTAATATTTACGCATAAAATCTTAAGCAAACGACTATTTCCATTTTTAAATACAGTGCCCACTCTGGAACATATCGCGCTTCAATATTTAGTACAAGTCAAAATCCAGAGTAGGCGCTTTTTCGTCACAAAAGAAGTTGATTCGCACTTTTCGCGGGTTTTCGATCTTCATTTGTTTATAAATTTTGAAAATTTACGAAAAGTGTTTATATTGCGAAAAACTGTAAGTTTATTGTGTGAATAATACTAGGTAAGTATATGTTTATTGCTATTTATTGTGGTTTTTGCATAAATTTCGGTAATTTTAGAAAATATTTGCCGTTTTGTGTTTGTTCCCGTTCTGGTACATTGCATAACTAAGTGTATCTAGTTCCATACATTGACCATGTTTATTTTCTTGTGACAGAATGACGAGCAGACGTCCAGGAGAAGAGGAAATTGAGCAGTTCGTCTATGATTATGCAGAGAGTGAAGACAGATTTGATGGCGACGACGGCAGCATGGCGGATCCCTATTTTATTCCGGATATAGAGGTACCAATGGAAGTCGATAATTTGGAAGAAGTTGATGGTGTGGATATTGATACCATCATTGAAAACATCGAGAATTTTAGTGGTACTTCTCAATTATCAGCTCCTTCTGAAAATCTACCTCAACCAGGACCATCATCTGGACCTGAAACAGCAGGACGCTGACAACCCAGGTCGAAATTGAATCTTCGTTGGAGAAAAAATTACCTTGAGCTAAATGAGCAGCAGCTCTACTTTACAGGTGGTGAAGACTTATCTGCAGAGTTTCTAGAACTTGATAGTCCGGTCCGGTCTTTTTCAAAATCTTTCCCAAAGATATTTTAGCAGAAATTACCAGACAAACGAATCTTTACATCGTGCAAAAAGATACGAATAAGTCGTTTAGGGTTACAGAAACTGATATCCAGCAATTTATTGGTCTGGTTTACATCATGTCACTGGTAAATCTTCCAAGAGTAACAATACATTGGAGTAGTTGCTTGGCAACGTCTCATTTGATTGCAAGCTACCCACCGAAAAAGAAATCTCCAATAAAGAATGTGGCTATTCAGTCGAGTATGTAGCCCTCAGTTGAAGGAACAGAGATATGGAAGTGGCATGGAAGGATAACAAGATCGTCACACTTGCGTCTAGTTTTGTGGGTGAGTTCTAGTATCTAAGACACAGGTGTCTAGATACGAAAAGAACCACAAGATATGTGAGCATTCATAGACCAAACATAGTTGGACAATACAACCGCCATATTATATGGGCGGTGTCGACCTGATTGACAGGATAATGGGTAAATATAAAGTAAAACTACGAAGTAAGAGATGTCAGTTTCGTATGTTTTACCATTTTTTGGAACTCGCCATGGCCCAGCTCAATTCGCACCTCCGACAGCTGTGCTCCAGGACCAGGTCGGTCACTGGCCAGTTTGGGTCGAAAAAATTATTCGTTGCAAGCTCCCCAAATACTCTGGCAAATCACAGACTATTTGTGAAAAGTGTGGGGTTGCTTTATTATGCAACGTCAAACAAAATAATAGTTGAAGTACGGAATGCTTTTCAAATCATTCCATACTTCATAGAGGAACACATTACGGCAATGTTCCCGTTATGTCACACTCCCTTTTTTTATTTTTTGGGGTAAATAAATGATATTTTTGAAAATTTAAAAATAGGTGTTTTTTTTTTCTCCCCAAATGCTACCACAAAAGCCACGTTTTATTGAAAAACATATTCTTGAGTTAAAAAGAGCATATAATTTTTTAATTATTTGTTATGTTTAGCTGTATAATTATATTTTTTATATTCTTTTTTATAGTACCTTTACCTTTTTATATACAGTTTGGTGGAGGGTTAGACAAACTCGGTGGGTGAGTAGGTGGACCTATTTGTGAAATACAAATTGAAGGAAACGACCCTAACTGCTTACAATTTTTTTAATCCTGTTTTTTGTATTTTTTTAAGATTTTCCGAAATTTTACGTCTCTACCCCTAGAACTTTTTTTTGAACATGTTTTCTAGTAAACATTTTACTTGCTTTGGCTTTGCGTGTAAATAATTAGTTATAAGCTCTCAAAGTTAATAAAAGTAAAAAAAATTAACAAGATCGACAACTTAGCATCGTTTTAAAAAAAACTAACAGTGATCGAGGAGTTCAAATGCTTTTAAAAATTTCTCTAAACATCGTTTATTATAACAGTATTTGACAGAACGTGTAAATAATTAGTTAAAAGCTCTCAAAGTAAATAAAAGTAAAAAAAAATAACAAGATCGACAACTTAGCATCGTTTTAAAAAAAAAACTAACAGTGATCGAGGAGTTCAAATGCTTTTAAAAATTTCTCTAAAGATCGTTTATTATAACAGTATATCACATGTAGCCAAAAAATCTATAAACTTGTCAAAAACTTGGAAAATGGAGTAAAAACGCTAAGAATAAAACATTGTATTAAAACAATTTTGGTTCAAATATCACTTCCCTATTTCTAATACAAAGGTAGGAACGCCAAATTAATTTAAAAAAACCTTTTTTTATCATACCTAGGCATCCGACTAATTCGAAGATTCGAATTTCGAAATCAGAATTTCGAATTCGATTCAATATTTGTAATCGTTAAATTTCCTTCTTATTTTGATAATTTGTTATGTTTTGATAAACTGTTCGTTGTTCTGTTATCGTTGTTTTTGTCACAATGGCGGCCATGCAATTTGTATTTCACAAATAGGTCCACCTACTCACCCACCGAGTTTGTCTAACCCTCCACCAAACATCCTGTATATTGCTTGCTTTCAAATAACACGGTCTGTGCTTCTGACTCTGAAGAAATATCTGCAGATCGACACACAATTGTTTAAATCACTTGCGTTGCAGGCGAATCTTCGCCCACCGCGACACAGAGGTCTTCAATATAATATTTTATAATAAGTCTATAATTATTTATACTTTTTTTCTAGGAAAGTCACTGGAACACATTGAATTTGCGCGTCTCAAAAAAAGACAAAAAGTAAAAGCATTCCGTCGTCCTAGAAGACTACATTTACAGAATGACTAGCGGCCCGCCCCGGCTTCGCACGGGTATTAAACAAATATTTCAGAAATTATACACAATAACACGATGGGTTTCACAGTTTTCATACGGATCCCTTACTTTTTCTAACAGCATTGGGATTTTTGACATTGACTCGACACTCCATAACTGACACTGGCCGTAGAGAAAAAGCAAGAACAGTGCGCAACCTCTTTTTCTATTCTGACGCGCCATAATAGAAAAAGAGGTTGAATATACAGCGCACGGTTCAATTATTGATTTTTTCATGCGGATCCCTAACTTTTTTGAAAATATTATATAGCCTATGTTCATCACGGAAAATTTAGGATTCTAATGGTGAAAGAATTTTTCAAATCGGTCCAGTAGTTTCAGAGCCTATTCAATTCAAACAAACAAACAAACAAACAAACATACAAACAAACAAACAATCAAATCTTTCCTCTTTATAATATTAGTATAGACAAAGCGCATTACGAAGAACAATGTCAAAAACCGAATATGCAATATTAAATAATATTATACCTCTATAATATGCAATCAACCCACATGCCCAGCGTGGGGATTATGGGCAATAACCCCCAAATAATGATGCCATCTATGGCGCTCATTAGGGGAGGCCTATGTCCAGCAGTGGACTATCATAGGCTGGTGATGATGATGATGATGATGATATAATATGCAACATTCTGCAGTTAGCTCTATTGTTTCAATTGTAAATTACTAGTTTTTATTTAGTTCGATCATTGTAATTTTTTTGTTTATAAAGGCTTTTTGCCCTTCTAAAAATTTATACAAATAAAATAGTTAGATCTTTGTAATTTATTTATTAATAAAGGCTTTGCCATTTAAAAAATAAATAAACTAATTGCTATACTAATTTCTCTCGAATGGATCAATATAGGTATGTTTGACTATACTTGTAGCATTCATAGAAACCGCCATCGCTACTCACACTACTATTATGCTTGCTTATGTGTGCGCTCGAATTTCCTGATTTTGACATCGCGCGCTAGGCGTATACGCTCTTAAGAATAAACTAAATGCTTTACAATGACAAAATACGAGGAATATAAATCTAAGATGTATAATCCGATATTGTGTTTAGGTATTTGTTAGTTATTTATTCAGGAAAACAGTTTTTTGATGCCCTCAACATTCAAAACCGAATATCTCTGAAGTGTTTTGTGAGCACTTAATGGGGTTTAACCCTACACCCTCGAGGTATACCTACGCAATATAATGAGAAAACAAGTACGACAAGTGCGAGTGTAACTCGCGCGCCGAGGGTTTTGAACTTTTGTCGTTTAGGTAGGTACGTATATTGACGACCTGTTAGCGCGGTGGGCTTACAACGCAGGAGGTTGCGGTTTGATTCCCGCCTCGGGACTAATATTTGTAAGATCTGCAGATTATTTGTTCGAGTGTTCTAGTCCTTTTCTACGTACACAAAAATAAATCATCTAATGTGATACTTGTATATACTTTATTAAGTACTAGCGGCCCGCCCCGGCTTCGCACGGGTATTAAACAAAAATTTCAGAAATTATACACACTAAAACGATGGGTTTCACAGTTTTCATACGGATCTTTACTTTTTTTAACAGCATTGGGGTTTTTGACATTGACTCGACATTCCAAAACTGACACTGGCCGTAGAGAAAAAGCAAGCACCGTGCGCTATACAACCTCTTTTTCTATTCTGACGCGCCATAATAGAAAAAGAGGTTGAATATACAGCCCACGGTTCAATTATTGAATTTTTCATGCGGATCCCTAACTTTTTTAAAAATATTATATAGCCTATGTTCATCACGGAAAATTAAGGATTCTAATGGTGAAAGAATTTTTTAACTCGGTCCAGTAGTTTCGGAGCCTATTCAATTCAAACAAACAAACAAACTAACAAACAAAAAAACATACAAACAAACAAACAATCAAATCTTTCCTCTTTATAATATTAGTATAGATAACAGATATCGTAGTAGTACGAATTACACAAGCTTGCTTAGCTTGTCGCTAAATGATGTTGTGTGGATTATCCAGGATACATTACTCTTCTCATATTTTTTTGGAGCACGGTGGAATTCATGAATTCAATAATCTTATTATCTAAATATTCTTCGAGCGCAGTGGAATACATTGGGTATGGACTTTAAAATTTTGAGAACAACGGTTTCGTGGCGCTGTGGAACCCTACTATTACAGTTACTACAGAGATTAGTGGGTAGGTAAGTGGGTTGGTACCTACAATTATTTTTTCGACTTTTTTCTACGTATTTCACTAAGTATGAAACTTAGACGATTTTTAAAACCTGTTTTGAATTGTCGAAATCCATACCTTTGATTTGATATTACTCTCAATGAAATAGCCCCCATTGAATGAAAATTCGTTTTTTGACCATATTTCGAAAAGTATTGTTTTTACAGACTTCTCTATATTTTTCCTGTAAAATATAGACCTATATCTACAAACGCTTAGTACATTTTATATAGGTAGATCACTCTGCTATCTTCGGAGATAGAGGGGGGGGAACGGTAAAATTTTCGATCTTTTTCAAAATATTTCGAAAATTATAAAGCCTATCGAAATTTAAAAACTGCATTAAAATGTACAAACTGATACCTTTCATTTGATACCCAACTCGGTGGGGTAGTCACCCCTTTAGAAATTTTTCTCGCCCTTTTTTGACCATATTTCAAAAAGTATTATTTTTACAGATTTCTCTATATTTTTCCTGTAAAATATAGATCAATACCTACAAAAACTTGGTACATATCAAATCGATCGTTCTGCAATCTTCGGAGATAGAGGGGGGGTACCGGTCAATTTTTCGACCTTTTTCAAAATATATCAAAAATTATAAAATCTATCGAAATTTCAAAAACTGCATTGGAATGTACAAACCAATACCTTTCATTTGATACCCAACTCGGGGGGGTAGTCACCCCTTTAGAAATTTTTCCCGCCCTTTTTTGACCATATTTCATAAAGTATTATTTTTACAGACTTCTCTATATTTTTCCTATAAAATATAGATCAATACCTACAAACACTTGGTACATATCACGTCGATCGCTCTGCAATCTTCGGAGATAGGGGGGGGGAACGGTAATTTTTTTGACCATTTTCAAAATATTTTAAAAAGTATGAAATCTACCGAAATTTCAAAAACTATTTTGAAATCTACAAACGAATACCTTTAATTTGATACCACTTTCGACTTTGTACGTTCCATTTAAAATTTCGATTTCAAAATTTGTATGGAAAATCTTCATTTTGATTTTTCATTTATTTTCATTTATTTTTCTATAAATATGTGCGGGCGCACAAAATGTATTATTATTTCAAATTTCAAGTCAATAGCTGCAGTAGTTTCTGAGATATTAAGGATTCAAAACACAAAACAGACCCAAAGCGATTTCATAAGGGTTTTGCAACCGATGGCAAAACTAAAAAGACTGCATAGCGGCTTTAACATAAAGTATTATTTATTCATCTATACTAATATTATAAAGAGGAAAGATTTGATTGTTTGTATGTTTGTTTGTTTGTTTGAATTGAATAGGCTCCGAAACTACTGGACCAATTTCAAAAATTCTTCCACCATAAGAATCCTAAAATTTCCGTGATGAACATAGGCTATAAAATATTTTCAAAAAAGAGATCCGTATAAAAACTTCAATAATAAAACCATAGCGATATACATCGCTATGGTTGTCTATGTCCAGCAGTGGACTATTATAGGCTGGTGATGATGATGATGATGATGATATACATCAACTTCTTTTTTTGCGCTGCTCGCTTTTGCTGTTTTGCTGTGACTCAACTTCAACTTCTTTTTTTATGGCACCGCTTTTGCTACGACGACTTCACCGCCAGTGTCAGTTATGGATTGTCATAGACATCACAATTCTTGACTTGACTTCTTCGATATGGCAATATGTGTCTGGTTTGCCACTTTTCTGCCAGTTACTGGGGTGCGAGAGGAAACTCAATGTCAAAAAATATAAAAACTTCAAGATTGGAACCATGCGATGTAGACTGATGTAGACGATATAGCGGTGCGAGAGAAAAGTCAATGCCAAAAAATTAAGTTCTCCCTGTTTTTCTTTATCTATGTAAAGGAGGTAAAGGTACAATATAAGTAAAGGAGGTAAAGGTACAATTTTAAAAAGGAAAGGTTTTATTGTTTGTTTGTGGTCTGAATTAAATAGGATCTGAAACTGCTAGACCTTTTTGGAAAAAAATCATTAGAATGATAAAATCATAGGCTATACAATATTTTTAAAGTTAGTGATCCCTATGAAAACTTCAATAATAAACTACCTTATCTAACGTGTGTATGTAAGAACTTAAAATTCTTTAAAATACCCGTGCGAAGCCGGGTCGGGCTGCTAGTAAATAATATGTAGGTATATTCTAACATAATCAATCATTTAGTAACCAACAAAGCTCTACTTGCCTTGAGGCTAGATGATGCTGTGAATTCCAGTATTATTTATTTGTAATTTATTCTAATTTATTTTTAATTTAATTTTATTTATTTATAATTTAATGTTTATTATTTTTAATTTACTTTGCATTTGTAATTTAAATTCCAATTGCCTTTATTTATAAATTTTGAATTTTATTTAATTTAGTTTGTGTGAATGTGATATTATTATGAATTATTTTATCTGAAATAAATGAATACAATACAATACAATTATATAATTATCAAAGAACAATCATCTGCCTTTGGGATTGGCATATTTGCACGACGATTTGTAAATAAAACAATGAGAAGGCTTCAAACTTTTTTTATTTAAAATTAAGATGACAATTATTATTTCCTAGGTTTTCTAACTCTCCTTTGCATTTGATGCACTCCTTTAATGTGCGCTCTCAGCGTAGCGGAGTGAATGAAACTAGCGGAGCACACATCGCATATATAGCGACGGTCGTTTTTGTGAATCTGTAAACAAAAAAAAATTTATGTTGAAAAAAAAACAAAAAAAAATTACGAATTCTATGAGCGGGATTCGATTTGCATTAGAACTAAAAAAATTAGTTCTAAATCTTGATAGGTGGCGGGGTGTTAACTGGAAATTAGGGAATGTCAATGTCAAATGAAAGTAAAACCTTTTCAAGCTTGTTATTGGTAGGTACTAGATGACTGTTATACATAATACAATAAATAATACAGATAAAATAACATAAATAAATAAATCGTACTGGACAATTCACAGCATCTTCTAGCCCCAAGAAGATAAGCAGAGGTTGTGTTATGGGTACTAGATAACTGATATACTTACATAATAATATACGAGTACATCCATAGATATTTTTATTAAAATAGAAAACGACCAGAAAATCCTGAACAAAGATTTGCAATACATACAAATATTATATTAGTCGGATATTGGAATCGCCACACATTTGAATCTGGTAGCTAAGCAGAACTTGTGTTATGGGTACTAAATGACTGATTTAATACATTATAGTACACAGATAGCAGAGCTTGTGTTATGAATACTACAACGGCCTAGCGCCTGTATGTCTGACATTTCCGTTAACATACTCACCCGTACATGACATGCTAGATTGGACGCAGATTTAAACAGTTTCCCACATTCCTTGCACTCGTGCGTCGGCGGGCGGTGGTAAGCCGAGTGATGCCAGAGGTTTGACTGTGTCGCGTATGTACGGGGACACTCCGTGCAGCAGTATGGCCGACTGCCTGTGTGGATGTTCTTGTGGTCCAGGAATAATGATTCTGACTGGAAAAAAAATTATAACATGACTTGAACTACTAACTTTACTACAATATACTATACTTCTAAACTAATTATTATAAAGTAGAAAGATTGTTTGTTTGAAGCTATTGGACCGATTTGAAAAATTCTTTCACCGTTAGAATCCTAGAAGCTAGTGCATGTGTACTAATAACAAGTATCAGCTATTGCATGAGTACTAATAACAAGTATCAGCTAGTGCATGTGTACTAATAACAAGTATCAGTTAGTGCATGTGTACTAATAACAAGTATCAGCTAGTGCATGTGTACTAATAACAAGTATCAGCTAGTGCATGTGTACTCACGGAGAAGGACTTCCCGCACTCATCGCAGAGGTATTTCCTAAGGCGCGACTGCTCGGAGAAGTAGGGCACGCCCGGGTAGTGGATCTGATGGTGCTTGTACAGAACCAAGGGCTTGTTCGAAAGCTCCTCGTTGCACTGGGAAACGTATAAATAACAAATACAAATATATTTTTATTTCTTGAAACGTATAAATTACAAAAACAAATATTTTTTTATTTCTTTCACAAAATTCAAGAGTAGCAGATAATATTTGGAAGCCTTTTTAAGTTAGGAATACTTGTAATACTAGGTTTCGTTCTTCCTTATTACATTATCCAAAAGGTAACAATCATAATATTAACATAAAACATTTAGGTCAACACAGTAGGTATAGGTAAAAATAATGCATATTAAAAAAAACACCCTGATGAAGTCCCTCGTTAAGGGATGAAACGTTGTTGTTCTTCCAACACAACGTAGGTTGGTAGTTAACCCGCTTACATTCATAATGAATTCGTCAAACTATGATAGTTTTTATGGTAATATATTAAAAAAGTTAATAGATAGACATAAAATTCAATTCCAAAATTATAGATCAATGAAATCAGAAATTAAAGATATTTTTTAATAGCCTACAGAATATTTTCTGATATATAGAGATCCATGTGAATATCATGCGAAGCCGGGGCGGACCGCTAGTGTATTTGCAAATGCAATATATACGAGTGTAATAATAATGAACTTACAACAGGGCAGGTCTTCGTGGCTGGTCTCGAGGCTGGCCTCTCTTTGCTCTTGTAGGCGTTTCCCTAAAAAACAATTTTAAGGTAGGCAGAGCAAATACTATTATTGACATTATTAAACAAAAATACATTTATTTCAGACAACATAAGAACAGTTAAGGATAGTAAAAAACTTATTCCATACCAACAAATAGGTACCTTACAGACTAACAAAAATACATACATCACAAATCACAATACACATACAGATACATACAAAAATATAAAGTCTTAATAACTAAAATGGTACACAATAGGTACGGCAGCGTGTGACGCCTCAGGGTGAGTGTCATCTGTCATTATTGCCATCATATAAAGGCTTTTTGCCCATTAAAAAATTAAACAAAGTATATTCACGTGTGAGTCCCTGGAGCAGTATTGATGGTCAGCGTCTACCCGGTGCTGGCGCAGCTCCGCCAGCGACGGGAAATAGCGCTGGCAGTGGCACGCGAAGCGACTGCGAACACATCTACAACTCACGTTATATCTGCATATTTGTTCAGGAATTAATGAATGAACACCTTATTGACATTTCATCATCATCATCAGCCTATGTAATTCCACTGGATATATGCCTCTCCTAATGAACGCCATAGTGATACTTTCTTTATGAGAAAGAAGTGTCTTTAACCGTAAAAATTGTACTTTCTGTATGAGAAACAAATGTCTTTAACCGTAAAAATGATACTTTGATTATGAGAAAGAAATGTCTTCAACCGTAAAAATGATACTTTCTACATGAAAAAGAAGTGTCTTTAACCGTAAAAATGATACTTTATATGAAAGAAATGTCTGCAACCGTAAAAATGATACTTTCTTTATGAGAAAGAAATGTCTTTAACCGTAAAATGACACTCACCGTCTCCTGTGCGAGATCCGCATATGCCTCTTGTAGGCGAGCTGCGAGTCAAGCGTGAGTCCACACTCCGAGCAGAGGACCGCGCCGGCGCCGCGCTCTGTCGACTCGCCCTGATACAGTCAATAACTTTATTTCTTTAGCTTTACAAAATAAGCACTTAGACAAGTCAAATTTCATACAGTTAATTATTATAAAAAAAGAAATAATTTGTTATTTATTTCTCTTCACTTCAATTTTGACAATTGTGAAAGTGTAGATGTAGACGTACTTTATGTAAGTTAGTTTATAATTCGGTAATAGATATCCGTATCCGCTTAATATTGTTTTAAAATCAATATTTTCATTCAACACAATAATGTTTAGTAATTAATGGGTATTTATCGCGTTTTTTTTTCTGCTCGACGTTTAAACAGCTTTGCACTCTGTCTTGGTCACGAGATCACTCTAAAAACAAAAATAACGCGATAAATACCCGTTCAATCACTATGTGTAGGACCTTCTTTAATCCGTCCCTTATCCCTTATGTTATGATCTATAGAGGAATGATTTGATTGTTTGTTTGTTTGTATGTTTGTTTGTTTGTTTGTTTGTTTGAATTGAATAGGCTCCGAAACTACTGAACCGAGTTAAAAAATTCTTTCACCATTAGAATCCTTAATTTTCCGTGATGAACATAGGCTATATAATATTTTCAAAAAAGTTAGGGATCTGCATGAAAAATTCAATAATTGAACCGTGGGCTGTATATTCAACCTCTTTTTCTATTATGGCGCGTCAGAATAGAAAAAGAGGTTGTATAGCGCACGGTGCTTGCTTTTTCTCTACGGCCAGTGTCAGTCGAGTCAATGTCAAAAACCCCAATGCTGTTAAAAAAAGTAAAGATCCGTATGAAAACTGTAAAACCCATCGTTTTAGTGTGTATAATTTCTGAAATTTTTGTTTAATACCCGTGCGAAGCCGGGGCGGGCCGCTAGTTATGATATAAATTTATAGTACCTATGTAAGTTAATTAAAAACATATTGACTGTTTTATTGTGTTAACTTCCTTGGTTGCTTTAGAGTGATTAATTAGTTATAGCCTTTTATTAATTAGTTATAATCTTTGCATGCTGTGTCGGCCTGTAAGAGGTTGGTACACTTAGCTATACTTATTTTTAAAAATCCTAGATCCTAGATTGTATTTTTATTTGGTGTACTAGCTGTAGGCTAACTTAATTATAAGAATAAATAAATAAATAAATGTTATCTATACTAAGCCGTGTGGTGCCGGCATAGAATTTCACCACCCCAACTCTTCCCGTGGGTGTCGTAAGAGGCGACTAAGGGAAACACACCGGGGGGCGGGCAGCAGCGCCCTCTGCAGAACTACTCCACTGAACTGCGATCCCCAACCCGCATTCCCAGCGTGGGGATTATGGGCAATAACCCCTTAATGATGAGAACCACCAAAAAAGGGCCCCTAGTTCCCGGTCGCCTCGCTATTCCTGGCCATGGTAGCGGCCACGGTAACGGCGGGGCAGGGGGTGCTAAGAATCTCCGGGCTACCCCAGGCTACCATTCACCACACACACTGACCCTGGCAACGTTTAACTGACGCACTCTGAGGCTTGATCACCATCTAGCGCAGTTGGAAGTGGAGTTAGAGAACATTAAATGGCATGTTCTGGGGTTATGTAAAGTCCGTAGAGAGAAAGAAAAAAGAAAAGAAAATAATTTTATTTTTAACTTCAATCGACAAACATCACAATTGTTTAGCTAGGTACTTACAGCCTAATTATTATGGTTGCGGTGAATAACATCGAGGAAATGCCATAATAGTCACCTATACGTTAATGATACAATTAATGATTGAAATTAAAAACTGAGAGCCGGCTCAGCATAAAGCTACGTGCACTGTGAATACACATAACGCTGTTCTTCCGCCGGTTCCCACAATCAGTATCAGGTAGCAAAACAAATATAAAAGAAGTAAAGCTATGTAAGTACTAATTCTAATTAGAGTTTCTATTAATTGATTGTATGGAGTGTTAAGAATTAAGTAAAGTTTGGGATTTAACATATTTAAAGATATTAAAAAATATGAAAAATTATAAATGATAAATATCAAATACGATACTAAAGAGGAAAATAAAAAAATTAACTAGAAGACAAATCGTGATCGCTTCTTTTGGTACTAGAAGGTTTGAAGTATAATATTTGCAGGATTAATAAAAATAATAATAATTTTAATTTTAGAGAGCCTCCGCTATCAATCCATTTGTGTGCCTAGAAGTGCCATTTTAAGTCTACGCTTAAAAGTAGACTTCGAAACAGGTTGCCGTAATGGAGGTGGTAAATTATTCCAACACTTCGTGGCCTGGTAGCGGAAGCTTCCAGGCGCTTTTAATCGGGACTCCGATTCTGTGACAAAAAATGAGATCGACTTCATCATGACGGATAGCAAGCATATATTCAGAGATGTCTCAGTGATCAACAGGTTCAATACCGGATCTGATCACCGACTCCTTCGAGGCTCTCTGAATATAAATTTGAAGCTTGAAAGAAACCGTCTGATGGAAGTCCACGCTCCGACCGAACCCAATCCAAATCATGGCGGGCACCGAGAAGTTTCAGCAGCTTCTCGGGGATAGATTCGCTGCCTTGGAACCCACTGATGACGCTGACGAGACCCTACATAATCTGGTCGAAACTTTGAGGGACGAGGGCATCAAGTTTTGCAAAAAGCAGCGTACGGGTAAGAAGTCCAAACTCTCGGATGAGACTCTTGGGCTGATGATAAAAAGACGGGAAACCACTCAAGCGACTTCGTCGGAAAGGTCACCTTCGCAGCTCCAATACACGCCTCATTGAAGAGGCGATAGAGCGAAACCGAGGGTCCAAAGTATTCACTCAGCAGCTTGGCAGGAGCCACCTGACGAAGCTTACAACGCACGACGGAAGGACCGTATTGTCGAAGCCGGAGATATCGGCCGAGATTGAGGACTTTTATGGCCGTTTATACGCTGCTCATGCTCCCCCTTCCCAACGAGACGGCCTCGATTCTAGAGCCACCTTGATTCGCCACTATACCGACGAACTGCCAGACATCAGTCAAGACGAGATCGTGTTAGCTCTGAGGCAGCTTAAAAATGAGAAAGGCCTCGGTGAGGACGGAATAACATCAGAGCTTTTGAAAGCTGTAGGATACCCTGTTATACATGAGTTACAGAGCCTCTTCAACACCGTCCTTCACAGTGGGAGAACTCCAAAGGCGTGGAGTGGGAGTTTGGTGGTGCTCTTTTTTAAGAAGGGAGATAAAACCCTCCTTAAAAGTTATAGACCCATCTCGCGCCTAAGTCACGTCTATAAGCTTTTCTCACGAGTTATATCGAACCGTCTCGCCAGGAGACTCGACGAGTTTCAGCCACCGGAACAGGCTGGGTTTCGCGGAGGATATGGTACCATAGACCACATTCACACAGTGAGGCAGATTATACAGAAGTCCGAAGAGTATAATCAGCCCCTGTGTCTGGCCTTTGTGGACTATGAGAAAGCCTTTGACTCCGTGGAGACCTGGGCTGTTCTACAATCCTTACAGCCATGGCCGTAGGGAGGGGGGGGGTTTTGGGGGTTCAAACCCCCCCCGAAATGTTGAGGCACCGTTAAAAATCAAACTTGAATAGGTAAAATTTTCTCGGATACGTATTCGTACGTGGAAAGTGCGGCTTACTTTAAATAGCTATTCTCTCATAAAAACACAAAAAAATTTTCGTCTAATTTCGTCTTCGATTAACAACAGCGCGCTCTTAGTCGTCGGTGGCGGAAACGGGGCGTGCTCGCGCTCCATGCCATGCGATTTCTTTTGTGTATCTACATATGTACATTGTACTGTATGTAAGCACGCAGCACTTAAATATTTCTTTAAATTACTCTCTTTTGAAAACTCAAACTTTTTTTCGACAAAATTCGTGTTTACATTTTAAATGAGCTGGGTGCACGCATCGCTTAAATTTACTGCGGATTCCAGCTAGGCAGGCAGATCATGACATTACTTTTAATTTTGTAAATCAATAGACCTATTTTTTGTCTTTCCGTAATTGAATTGCTTTCTCCGTTTACTGTTATTTATAACATACTTTTCTAAACTATTTTGGTAACGGCCGAAAAGGTCACAAAAAATTTGGCGGCTCGCTCCGCTCGCCGGTTATTCTGAATTATTCTCAGCTTTTTAACAACCTTGCGAAATGTCACAATTTCTCAACAATTTTCAGCGGCCGCAAACACAACAAAATATCGGCGGTCACTCAGCTTACTGTTATAATCATGGCTCTAAATGAATCAGGATTCGCTAAACGTAATCTGTGGTCACTCTTGATTCTATTTTAAAGAACATCCGAAAGGTCGCAAAAAAATATTGCGGCTCGCTTCGCTCGCCGTTAATTCTGTAGCCTTTTGGTCATGTTTACCAGCCTGCCGAAAATATGTAAAAAATTTGGCGGCTCACTTCGCTCGCCGTTCATTCTGTAGCCTTTTGTTCATTTTTATCAGCCTGCCGAAGAAATGTAAAAAATTTTAATTCTTATAACCTACCCTTCTTAACTAATACTACTAATTTATTTGCCACCCGAAAATGAGGCTCGAAGTAATTTATTTTTAGTATTTCTCACATTTTTTTCTTTGTTGCTGGCATACCAATCTCCAAAATTACCACCGCAGTTTTTGAAATATTCGGGGCTAGCTGTCACATCTATAACACACACTTTTGCCTACTTTTTTACAAAACATCGGAAAAATCTGAAAAAATTCGCGGCTCGCTCCGCTCGCCGTTACTTATTTTTATAACGATTTTTTTGGAAAGTGCTTGGTTGAAAACCACTCCGGGTATTAAGCACTAACTAATAAGTAGCTTAGTTATATGAAGATGTTGCATTATTGTCTCGGGCGGGTCTAAGGCTCGGTCCCCCCCCGAATAGTATTTCTGGCTACGGCCCTGCTTACAGCGATGCCAAGTAGACTATCGTTATATCGAGGTGCTGAGATGTCTTTACGAAGCCGCCTCACGAGTACAGGACCAGCAGACTAAACCAATCCAACTGCGCAGAGGAGTGAGGCAGGGGGATGTCATATCCCCGAAACTGTTCACGAGCGCGTTGGAAGATATGTTTAAGACGCTGGACTGGAAAGACAAGGGCATCAACATAAACGGCGAGTACATCTCACACCTGCGATTCGCTGATGGTGATGACATAGTCTTAATGGCGGAGTCGCTAGAGCTGAACCGGATGCTGGACAGTCTAGCTTCAGCCTCCCGATGTATCGGTCTTGGCATGAATTTGGATAAAACCAAAGTCATGATCAACGGCCACATTGATCCAAGACCGGTTGATCGTACATGGCCACCTTCTCGAAATTGTTTCTGAATACACTTACCTCGGGCAGATTTTGCAGTTGGGTAAAAACAATTTCGAGAAGGAAGCCAAGAGGAGGATCCAGCTAGGCAGGGCAGCGTTCGGAAAACTACGTCGAGTATTCTCGTCATCCATACCGCAATGTTTAAAAACGAAAGTTTTTAATCAGTGCGTCCTACCAGTCATGACCTACGGAGCTGAGACGTGGACACTCACGATAGGGTTGGTCCACCATTTCAAAGTCGCTCAGCGAGCTATGGAAAGAGCTATGCTCGGAGTTTCTCTGAAGGATAGGATTCGTAACGAATTCATCCGACAAAGAACTAAAGTCATCGACATAGCTCAGAGAATTAGCAAACTGAAGTGGCAGTGGGCCGGCCATATATCGCGAAGAACCGATAACCGCTGGGGTAAACGTGTTCTTGAGTGGAGACCGCGACTTGGTAAACGTAGTGTAGGACGCCCTCCGGCCAGGTGGGATGACGATCTGCGAAAGACTGCTGGCAGATGCTGGATGCGACAAGCCGAAGACAGGGCGCTTGGCCCTCATTAGGGGAGGCCTATGTCCAGCAGTGGACTAACATAGGCTGACGATGATGATGATGATCTATACTAATATTATAAAGAGGAAAGATTTGATTGTTTGTATGTTTGTTTGTTTGTTTGTTTGAATTGAATAGGCTCCGAAACTACTGGACCGAGTTAAAAAATTCTTTCACCATTAGAATCCTAAAATTTCCGTGATGAACATAGGCTATATAATATTTTCAAAAAAGTTAGGGGTTCGCATGAAAAATTCAATAATTGAACCGTGCGCTGTATATTCAACCTCTTTTTCTATTATGGCGCGTCAGAAAAGAAAAGGAGGTTGAATATAATAGCGCATGGTGCTTGCTTTTTCTCTACGGCCAGTGTCAGTTATGGAGTGTCGAGTCAATGTCAAAAATCTCAATGCTGTTAGAAAAAGTAAGGGATCCGTATGAAAACTGTGAAATCCATAGTGTATAATTTCGGAAATTTTTGTTTAATACCCGTGCGAAGCCGGGGCGGGCCGCTAGTATTATGTATATCTGTACCTTATGTTTACATCGCCTATGTATATGAAGGCCCTTCGCCGACACAAACGACCTCGCGCAGGTCGGGCAGATATGTGACGTCACGTGGGTCCGCTTGTGGTTCATCAGGGCCGTGTACGAGCTGCAACAAACAAGAGTCAAGTGCGAGTCACGCGAATGCCAAGGCCATAGGCAACGGATTTAAAAAACAAAATCTTTTAAACTTATTATTAAACTTTACAAAAGTGAATTATTCTAAGTTTAAAACAAGTACGTCAAGTGCGAGTGTAACTCGCGCGCCGAGGGTTTTGAACTTTTGTCGTTTAGGTAGGTACGTATATTGACGATCTCTGTGGCGCGGTGGGCGAAGGTCCGCTTACGACGCAAGAGGTTGCGGTCGATTCCCGCCTCAGGACAAATATTTGTACGATCTGCAGATATTAGTTTCGGGTTTCTATCTATACTAATATTATAAAGAGGAAAGATTTGATTGTTTGTTTGTTTGTATGTTTGTTTGTTTGTTTGTTTGTTTGTTTGTTTGAATTGAATAGGCTCCGAAACTACTGGACCAATTTGAAAAATTCTTCCACCATAAGAATCCTAAAATTTCCGTGATGAACATAGGCTATAAAATATTTTCAAAAAAGTTAGAGATCCGTATAAAAACTTCAATAATAAAACCATAGCGATATACATCAACTTATTTTTTTTTCTTTTTTGCGCTGCTCGCTTTTGCTGTGACTCAACTTCAACTTCTTTTTTTATGGCACCGCTTTTGCTACGACGACTCCGCCAGTGTCAGTTATGGATTGTCATAGACATCACAATTCGTTACTGGGGTGCGAGTTCTGAGGGTGCGAGAGGAAACTCAATGTCAAAAAATATAAAAACTTCAAGATTGGAACCATGCGATGTAGGCTCAGAAAAACGATCGATGTAGGCGATATAGCAGCGGTGCGAGAGAAAAGCCAATGCCAAAAAATAAAGTTCTCCCTGTTTTTCTTTATATAAGTAAAGGAGGTAAAGGTACAATTTTAAAAAGGAGAGGTTTTATTGTTTGTTTGTGGTCTGAATTGAATAAGTTCCGAAACTACTAGACCTTTTTGGAAAAAAATCATCCTAGGAATGATAATCATAGGCTATAGAATATTTTTAAAGTTAGTGATCCCTATGAAAACTTCAATAATAAACTACCTTAGCTAACGTGTGTATGTAAGAACTTAAAATTCTTTAAAATACCCGTGCGAAGCCGGGTCGGGCTGCTAGTGTATAATAAAAATGTATATTATCTACAGAAAATAATATTGTATTATGTTATATCAGTCATCTAGTACCCATAACACAAGCTCTGCTCAGCTTGGGGCTAGATGATGCTGTGTGGATTGTCCGGCATTATGTTCTCACCGATAGATGCCGTTGCAGATGGTGCAAGGGTACTCCACGCCTCGGTGCAGGTCGAAGTGGTTCAGCATGCTGGTACTGAAACAGAATAGTTCTACTGTAAAAAATAATTAGACGCTTGCTATTTATAAATAACTAGCGGTCCGCCCCGGCTTCGCACGGGTATTAAACAAAAATTTCAGAAATTATACACACAAAACGATGGGTTTCAAAGTTTTCATACGAGTAAGGGATACGGGATACGATAAGGGACCAAAAGAGTAAGGGATCCCCTTACTCTTTTTAACAGCATTGGGTTTTTGACATTGACTTGACACTCCATAACTGACACTGGCCGTAGAGCACCTATTCAACCTCCTTTTCTATTCTGACGCGCCATAATAGAAAAAGAGGTTGAATATACAGCGCACGGTTCAATTATTGAATTTTTCATGCGGATCTCTAACTTTTTTGAAAATTTTATATAGCCTATGTTCATCACGGAAAATTTAGGATTCTAATAGTCAAAGAATTTTTCAAATCGGTCCAGTAGTTTCGGAGCCTATTCAATTCAAACAAACAAACATACAAACAAACAAACAAACATACAAACAAACAAACAATCAAATCTTTCCTCTTTATAATATTAGTATAGACTAGCGGTCCGCCCCGGCTTCGCACGGGTATTTAACCAAAATTTAATTTTCCATGCCTTACATCACACCGTCAGTCTTTAATAGTCCACTGCTGGACATAGGCCTCCCCTAATGAGCACAATAGCGCCTTGTCTTCAGCTGTCGCATCCAGCATCTGCCAGCAGTTATAGTAATATTCATAGAGTGCACGAACACAAACCTACGTTGGTTTAATGGTAAAATATTATTAAACTTCGAGTACATTTTCTAAATAAATATAAAATAGATCAACCCCTATTATATTTATTGTTAGTATTAAATTATTATTTAATTAGTATTAAATCGCCGTTTTATTGTAATGAGTATGTACATACTTCGAATTGACATATTAATAAAACTTCATGGTTTGAGATTTTTGTGTGAGCCGCTAGTCAATACTAATATTATAGGGATGAGATATATATAAGAGCAAAGATTTGTTTGTTTGTTTGAATTAAATAGGCTCCTAAGCTACTGGACCGATTTGAAGAATTTTTTCACCATTAGAATCATACATTTTTCGTGATAAACATAGGCATATTTTCGTTTCGAAACTTACGCGATCTGAACACATAATGATTAGTAATTAACGGGTATTTATCGCGTTCTGTTTTTTTTTCTCGACGTTTCAACAGGTTTGCACTCTGTCGTGGTCACGAGATGAGCACTCTGTCGTGGTAACGAAATGAGAGAAAAAATAAATAAAAAAAAAACGCGATAAATACCCGTTAATTACTAATCATTAGGCATATTTTCAAAAAATAGTGTTCCGCATGAAAAACTTACTTTTTGTTAAATATCCGTGCGAGCAGAGTAGCGAGTAGTAATCAATAAAGATATATTTTTTTATAGTAACCTGCGGATAACGGGGCCGGTTACGAAAGAAGTAAGACTCCATAGAATAAAAATGCGAACACTAGAGCACACTAGCGCCGCTACTTTATGCCCACGGTAACTAAAGTTTGGCGGGAAATTTGAATTGAAAAGGCGCGCAATTCAATCTTTTGTAAGGTGCTTACTTTCTTTGCGACTATTTATCTATTAAATGAATGGTGAATATTCAACATTTTGTTGAATATCCGCCATTCACCTGATAGTAGTAGATAGTCACACAGTTAGTATTTTGATAATATATTAAGAAACAAGCATTTTTAAATGTTTTGTAATATGTTTATTTTCTTTTGCAACCATAACAATTTTCAAGCAGGTCTTAGTTTAGTCATCATGTGGCCAAGGTCTTCACACCATACCATTTATCCAAATTTTTAGGTGCTCAACTGCATTCGGCGTTCTAACAAGACCTGGCACCAACAAATCGCATTGAAAGAATCTCTTCATTTCGATGAAGTGTTTAAGATGGGGACTCAAGTGTCCTGTAAGGTCTAAAGGAAATAAAGCACTTTGATTTTGACTCCTTTGGTCAAATTTGTTTCCCATTTTAAGATCTGGATTGTCTCCATTCAACGCATCAAATAATTGCTCCATTTTTTCGATGATCATTGTTGTGCTCCTAGCTTTTTGTGAAAGTTCACCTGAAAGAAAGATAACATAACATAATAATAAAAGTTGTTGTTGCAAGCTTTTTAAAGATTTTTCAGTGGACCAGTCCCCAGCTGGAAAACAGAATTAAGCCCATGCTCGTGCCCTGAAGTCATGGAATGGAATTGAAAAAATGGATTAATGTCGAACCATCTTCAATGACTTCACATTGAAGATGGTTCGACATGAATGAACTTATTGAGGACTAGCAGCCCGCCCCGGCTTCGCACGGGTATTAAACAAAAATTTCAGATATTATACACAATAACACGATGGGTTTCACAGTTTTCATACGGATCCCTTACTTTTTCTAACAGCATTGGGATTTTTGACATTGACTCGACACTCCATAACTGACACTGGCCGTACAGAAAAAGCAAGCACAGTGCGCAACCTCTTTTCTATTCTGACGCGCCATAATAGAAAAAGAGGTTGAATATACAGCGCACGGTTCAATTATTGAATTTTTCATGCGGATCCCTAACTTTTTTGAAAATATTATATAGCCTATGTTCATCACGGAAAATTTAGGATTCTAATGGTGAAAGAATTTTTCAAATCGGTCCAGTAGTTTCGGAGCCTATTCAATTCAAACAAACAAACAAACAAACAAACAAACAAACAAACAAACATACAAACAAACAAACAATCAAATCTTTC
Organism: Eupithecia pulchellata; assembly: GCA_963931895.1. Taxonomy (NCBI): domain Eukaryota; kingdom Metazoa; phylum Arthropoda; class Insecta; order Lepidoptera; family Geometridae; genus Eupithecia; species Eupithecia pulchellata. Next base: position 384,683 of record OZ007549.1, read on the forward strand.
CTCTTTATAATATTAGTATAGATGGATCGATGGACGATAAAGACAGGATATTAATGTAGAAGTATTAATGTACTCACCTCATAGTAGCGGAAACCTGTGATAGCCAAAGATTTTTAAATCTTTGGTGAAAGCACAAGTTAAAACATCTGCGGTTCCGTTTTTGGTGGAAATACGGCATTTAGCGCACTTTCGGTTTTAAGCCATTGTCAATCGAAATAACCTTTCAAAAAGTCGAAATCTTTCAAGATTATTAAAATGTTCTGTTGTTTACGATCACATGATAAGCAATTAATTTTATATCGGTCTACCGTTTGGCGTTTGGCACGGCTTTCATTCTTTCAAATTAATGACAGTGTTACAGGGACATTTGGGTGTCATGTCAAGATTTTATGCATAGATTTTCTTTCTCTTTCTAACGTATAGCGCCATCTCATCTGATTTTCTATGCCCAAGTACTTGTGCTGTTGGCATTTTCTGCTTAGCGAGTTGACAGCCCCTGGCCGACTCAAAGACGTAGACTCTGCCTAGCGCCGGGAGGTGGCGCTTGCGTTGCAATGACGTAGTACCATGAAGTCAGTAGCGTGTCTGTGTAGTCAATTGACCAACTATCCGATATACATTTAATTAATAGTATGAGACTGTTTATTATCCTTGAGAAAAATAAAAAAATATATAAATAAAGGGTAAACTTATTTAAAGAATATTTATCGGATATTTATCGCGTACCTTTTGTTTTTATTCAAATCGTGAAAGTCTAAAATGTGTATACTTACAAGTAGTAGAATGAGACATCGCACTGCCGACACCTGTACACGGCGGTGTGGCAGTAACCGGCATGTGCGCGCCTGTGTCTCGCCGACGGGAACCGCATCGAGCATATGTGGCATATGTGACTGCCAGACGACTGTAATGCAACGTTTTATATATATATAAATGATTTAAGGCAGAAAATTAATAAAGGAAATTATAATTACAGGCTACCTAATAGTATAGTGTCTTAAGTATTTATCTATAATGAATATTGTAAAGAGGAAGATTTGATTGTTTGTATTGAATTGAATAGGCTCCGAAACTAATGGACCAGTTTGAAAAATTCTTCCACCATTATAGAATCTTAAATTTTCCGTGCTGAACATGGGCTAAAGAATATTTTCAAAATAATTAGGGATCCGCAAAATTAAATTTTTGTAAAATACCCGTGCAAAGCCCGGGTGGATCGCTAGTAAATAAAGAAAGACTGCTGGCAGATGCTGGATGCGACAAGCACTATGTCGCTCATTATCATTATCCGTGTCCAAGAGTCCTGTAAGGTCTATATTAAATAAAGCACTTTGATTTTGATTAGCCTATGTCCAGCGGTGGACTAGCATGAACTGATGGTGATGATGAAAAATGTCTTACAAGCTAAGGCTCTAATCATAATCAACAAGCTAACGTTCATCATCATCATCACCAGCCAATAATAGTCCACTGCCGGACATATGCCTCCCCTTATGAGCGCCATAGATGGCATCATTGTTTGGGGGTTATTGCCCATAATCCCCACGCTGGGCATGCGGGTTGGGGATCGCAGTTCAGTGTAGTTGTTCTGCAGAAGGCGCTGCTGCCCGCCCCCCGGCGTGTCTCCCTTAGTCGCGTACGACACCCACGGGAGGAGTTGGGGTGGGGAAATTCTATGCCGGCACCACACGGCGAGCTAACGATCGCTAGATGTCAATCACCTCGTCGTGTTTCTTCATATGGTAGGCCAGCCGCCTCTCAGTTGTAACCCCTTGTAGCAGCGGTCGCATTTATACGCAGCGTTCTGGTACTCCGCCCTGTCTTTGCGTCGGTTAAACTCCTGGAATACAAATACAATACAAATTAATGAATAATTATCCCCCGGCGGGTATTTATCCGATAATTATTCATTAATTTCCGTGACGATCGCTGCAACGCGATGGAAACGTAGGGGAATATAAAAACAAAAGGTACGCGATAAATACCCGATAAATATTATTTAATATGTCAAGAAATAGTGAAAGCTTAAAAAGTTTTTTTACAATACATATTTAATTTAATATTGGTGGACAATCCACACAGCATCATCTAGCCCCAAGCTAAGCAGAGCTTGTGTTATGGGTACTAGATGACTGATATACATAATACAATATTATTAAATAGATAGATATTTTTTTATTATACATAGAACACAACCAGAACCCTTAAACAAATATTTGCAGATCGTACAAATATTTGTCCCGAGGCGGGAATCGAACCCGCAACCTCCTGGCAACAGGTAGTCTCCGCAGTAGGTTCAAAACCTGTACCCAGAGGCCGAAAAAAACCGTTCGTTTTGTTAGAGGTATTGAAAAAAAAAATGCTTTTATTTCAGACACCGATCCATATTATTGTTAGTAGGTACAAACTTATACTTACTATGTTACACAAGATTATAAAGTGCTTGGTAAATCTATACTAATATTATAAAGAGGAAAGATTTGATTGTTTGTTTGTTTCAATTGAATAGGCTCCGAAACTACTGGACCGAGTTAAAAAATTCTTTCACCATTAGAATCCTTAATTTTCCGTGATGAACATAGGCTATATAATATTTTCAAAAAAGTTAGGGATCCGAATGAAAAATTCAATATTGAACCGTGGGCTGTATATTCAACCTCTTTTTCTATTATGGCGCGTCAGAATAGAAAAAGAGGTTGTATAGCGCACGGTGCTTGCTTTTTCTCTACGGCCAGTGTCAATTTTGGAATGTTGAGTCAAAATGAATGAGAATGTCAAAAACCCCAATGCTGTTAAAAAAAGTAAAGATCCGTATGAAAACTGAAACCCATCGTTTTAGTGTGTATAATTTCTGAAATTTTTGTTTAATACCCGTGCGAAGCCGGGGCGGGCCGCTAGTTAAATATAAAATTTTTGACTACTTTAATAGGTACTATACAGGCATCACTTTATAGTACCTATTTATGCATACATACTTAAAAAAATTGATAATAATATTGAGGAAAGACGGTAAATGAAATGATAACCCTGTCGCTGATTGATCGCAACTGATTGATGTAGATCGCAACTGATCGCAACTGATTGATGTAGATCAATCAGTTGCGACTAATATTATATAGAGAAAGGATTTGTTTGTTTGTTTGAATTGAATAGGCTCCGAAACTATGGACCAATTTGAAATATTCTTTCACCGTTAGAATCCTAAATTTTCCGTGATGAACAAAGGACATATGACATATAACATTTTCTAAAACTGAGTGTGAAGCCGGGGCGGAAGGTATAATATGGGACAACAGAGTTAAGAATTAAAGAACCCAAAAACTTTTTTTTTGACGCATGGTAAAAGGAAACAATGGGGAAATGATGGCTGGACCAAATTGGAACATATAACATACCTCGCATACACCAAATTTGCTTAAAGTCAAAAAACTGATTGCAAATCAAAAGAGAAAAAGAAAGAACCCAAAAACAGGAAGAAAACAAATATATAATTTTACCATAGAATTAGCGATAATTGGCGTCAATTTCATTTCATTTAATTTCAAGAGCGATCTCTCCCAGACAACCTTAGCTAGTATTTCTAGTACCTGTATTTTCTTTTTTTCCGTGTCGAGGTATTCAATTTCGAACTGAGTTTCATACTCCGGGTTGTACATCTTATGCAGGTTCCGCAGTAAGCTGACAATTTTATTTTCATCCAATGAATCTGAAATTATAAATAAATAAATAATGCTGGAGAATCCACACAGCATCATCCCCAAAGCCCCAAGCTAAGCAGAGCTTGTGTTATGAGTACTAGATGACTGATATACAAATACAATATGTATAATTAAATAGATAGAATTTTTTTATTATACATAGAAAACGACCATGACCCCTGAACAAATATCTGTAGATCGTACAAATATTTGTTCCGAGGCGGGAATCAAACCTGCAACCTCCTGCGTCGCAGGCGGACCTTCGCCCACCGCGCCACAGTGGTCGTCAGTTAGAATAAGATATGATTTTTTGAATTGAATAGGCTCCGAAACTACTGGACCAATTTGAAAAATTCTTTCACCATTAGAATCCTAAATTCTCCATGATGAACATCTATACTAATATTATAAAGAGGAAAGATTTGATTGTTTGTATGTTTGTTTGTTTGTTTGTTTGAATTGAATAGGCTCCGAAACTACTGGACCGAGTTAAAAAATTCTTTCACCATTAGAATCCTTAATTTTCCGTGATGAACATAGGCTATATAATATTTTCAAAAAAGTTAGGGATCCGCATGAAAAATTCAATAATTGAACCGTAGGCTGTATATTCAACCTCTTTTTCTATTATGGCGCGTCAGAATATAAAAAGAGGTTGTATAGCGCACGGTGCTTGCTTTTTCTCTACAGCCAGTGTCAGTTTTGGAATGTCGAGTCAATGTCAAAAACCCCAATGCTGTTATAAAAAGTAAAGATCCGTATGAAAACTGTGGAACCCATCGTTTTAGTGTGTATAAGAAATTTTTGTTTAATACCCGTGCGAAGCCGGGGCGGGCCGCTAGTAGGCTATAAAAATAAATGGGACGTTTTAATAAAAGTTATATAGCGCCTAGGTTGCATCACCCGCCCCGTAACTTAAGGTTTTTAAAGAACAGCGCTTCTACAAAATATGTTGCTCAGTGTCGCAGCAACTGCAGGCGACTTCGACTGGCGCGACGTTCTCAGAGTCGACTTCAAATAGCGCACCGTTCCAAGCCTCATTGCGATGAGCACGCGGTTAAGTCCAGCTCGAATCAAAGTCGCTCGCTTAACTCTCGCGCGGCGTAAACTAGCGCGGTGTTTTCACACTCGACGTATAAAGGAGCGAGGTTCTGAACACCATTCATGAAACCTATCAAGCCTTCTGTTTCTAGTTTCTAAGTCTTATTTTTTGTTTGTGCTGCTGGTTTTCCTTTTATAAATAAACTAGCGGTCCGCCCCGGCTTCGCACGGGTATTAAACAAAAATTTCAGAAATTATACGCACTAACACCATGGGTTTCACAGTTTTCATACGGATCCCTTACTTTTTTTAACAGCATTTTGGGGTTTTTGACATTGACTCGACACTCCATAACTGACACTGGCCGTAGAGAAAAAGCAAGCACCGCGCGCTATATATTCAACCTCTTTTTCTATTATGACGCGCCGTAATAGAAAAAGAGGTTGAATATACAGCGCACGGTTCAATTATTGAATTTTTCATGCGGATCCCTAACTTTTTTGAAAATATTATATAGCCTATGTTCATCACGGAAAATTTAGGATTCTAATGATAAAGAATTTTTCAAATTGGTCCAGTAGTTTCGGAGCCTATTTAATTCAAACAAACAAACAATCAAATCTTTCCTCTTTATAATATTAGTATAGATAAAAAAGTAGAAATATTTGGACATACCTTTCAAAGTAAGAGCACTAAACTGACTGCCCAAGTTTTTTTCATATTTGTTACATATGTTCATGAATAACTCCTTGCTAAACTGCAGCCCATCGCCTAAGTCGTACACATCATCTTTAAAGAAACTTAAGATGTTTTCCTTAATCTTCTCTTTATCTTTTAAATACTCAACTCGTTTTTTAAGTTCGTTATTTTTTTTATCGATCATCAGAAGTTTCTGAGCCAGTCCCAAATCGTTTATATTCTCTACCTTGATTTTCTTGTCTTTAGCTCTTTTTAAAATTTCAGTCAGACTTTCTAAGTCCGAGTCCGATTCAGAATCTGGTTCCATGGGTAGACTTTCAACATCACTGTTGCTAATGTCACTTATATCACTGTCTATATCATCCATTGAGTTTAAGCTTTCGTCATCCCTTAAAGGATCATTGTTTGACACCAAATTATCTTTAACTTCCATGTTATCCGAACTTTCCATGTTATCAGAATCTACACTATCAGTGTCAACGTTTCTGATTTCATCCTCAAAGCTCTTTAGATAATCATTAATTTTGGATCGATTTGTGTTATCTTTTGCATCTTTGTGTGTATTAGTATTCAATTTTTTATGAACCTCCAGCTTAATATGATTGGTATCTCGCTTAAAACTGCGATCTATAGTTATGTGACCATTATTGGTAGTAATCATGTTAGTGTTATCACTGTCCAGTACTTGCATTGTTTGATTTGAGTCTAATTCATCATGGATTAGCTCATCCTTTACTTCAATATCGGGTAGTCCAATAGGGTCAGTTTCTTCTAACTTTATGATGTATATGTCTGCGTTATTTGTTTCATTGGTGACGGGTTTGGACTTGGTTATATCAGTGGCAGTGTCGTGTTTGTGCTCCACAAGCTTGTATCGAGCTGAGGTGGTACACGGCCCTATAGATGATGGGATCTGTGTGTAGAGATCTGTTGGTAAAACCTGGAATTAAAAAACTCACTACAATATACTATTGGCTTGGCTAGCTCTAGCTATAATACACGTAGTTATGCTGGCTAGCTATAGCTATAAAATACGTAAACGCGGGAGGGGGAGCTATTTCACTTATCAATATCAAATAATAGGTATGGATTTGGATATTTCAAAACAGTTTTATAATTGTCAAAGTTTCATACTTTATGAAATAAATTGAAATTTTAATTTATTTCAGTAAATAGGGTCTACTTATCTACTGCCTAATCTCTGAATAACCTAACCTATACTTTAGATGTATTTAACAAATTTTCAAAACCTTCGGCGTGCGAGTTATACTCGCACTTGACATTGTTATACTAAAGTAGACAGAAATGGCTGTGATAAGTTATTATATTAATTACCCTCGGTTCCCCTTTAATGGTTCTTAGAATCTTGCAAGCTTTTAAGCATCGCTGTTTGAAGTTATAGAACTTTTTCAGCAGATGGACACAAATCGTGCAGTACTTGTATCTTGGATTCTCCATTATCTGAAAGATCAAATAAATAGGTATATAAGCATAGTGTACACTTTTGCAGTTATTCAATGTAGGGGTAAACCGTTATTACTGGACTATTATATAATATCTAATAGTCCAAGAGTCCTAGGGCTCAAGGCACTCCGATTTTCATTGGGCCCTAGAAAGCTAGAATGAAATTGAAATCAACAGGTTGTGAGATCTATCTTAGACACAGAAGGTTGTTTCCGTAATGAACTTATCAACCTGTAGCTCTGTTCTTGAAGAAGTTGAGAGTTAACCTGGTTCAAGCCACTTCTCAGTCGTGCGCGAAGACGAGAACCGTGAGTGTGGATCCTTATCGCCTAATTATTGGTATTTTAACCCACGACAAATGTGTTTAGCCGTTGTAATATCTTGGGTTTGTAAGGCGCGCGAGTGTGCAGGCAGAGATGGTTCAAAACAATTTTACGAAATGGCATGTTTCGCAGCCTTCCATGTCATAGTGGAAAATCTAAAACAAGACGGAAACTTACCCCAAAATCGCAAAGCTCATCGACAAAACGGCAAGTACCCTAGGTATTTGTACTGTGGTTATGTCGGTGCGGAGGCAAATATGACATATCACGTTTGCCATAATTATTTCTGGTGCGATTTGTTGATTGAAAATAATACAATCATCACATTACAAATAAAAGCAATGTTGCTTTCTATGCACAGAACTATTACGTTACGACTGGCGGCGTGGCGTAGTTTGTAAAGTAAGTTGGTATTCGGACATACTCAACTTTTTTTTTTATTTATGGAGGACAACTCCTCCAAGGAAGGAAGGAAGCTATTTTTAAGTAACGTGACCAAAGCTATTTTCACAAATAACCAGTGGCGTAGCTAGGGGGGGGCGGTGGGGGCCACGGCCCCAGGCGGCATATGAAAGGGGGCGGCAGGAAGCGCCAAATTATTATTAATTAGGAAAATATAAATTAGGGAAATCGCGCGCGCAATGTTACGTACGTTCCAAGTGAAAGGGTAAGTTAGCGTGCGAAAGAGAGGCGGCGGCGGCGAGCGAGGTGGAATCGAATGCAGCGGAAGTGGCGACAACCGCACTTCTCGCCGCCCCACCGCGCGCCGCCGCCGCGCCGCCCGCCGCGCTGACGCGCATGCGCCAGGCCGCGAGAGAACCAATAAACGACAAACTGTCTGTTGCCGGCGGCGGTAGCGAGTACGCAGTCTATAAAGTTATTATTGTCTTGCTTCGCAAATATCGTCAAGCAAATATCTTGCCTAACCGTCGGTGTGTGTAGGTCGTGGTGGAGTTGGTCATTTGTCACGAACCATGGAGCATTTGTATAAGGCGGAGCATTTTTGATTGAAAACGTTGCAGAATGTCCAGTTTTGTGTTTGCCGCGGTAGGTACCCCAGGCCATAACTCAGCACCATAAGACCATATCGGTTTCAGTATACATTTATAGATAAGGAGTTTGTTGTCTAGGGACCGATTTGATTTTCTTCCCGTAATCCAGAACAGTTTTCTCAGCTGCAGACCCAGTGCTTTCCTTTTGATAAAGATGTGCTTCTTCCAGGTCAGGCGTCTGTCTAGATAAATACCAAGGTACCGCACGTCTTCAGCCTGTGGTATTTGAATCCCGTTCAGTTTTACAGGGGGGCACGAGCCATGTCGGAGGGTAAAGGTTACATGGACCGATTTGGATTCGTTTGCCTTGATGCGCCAGTCTCTTAGCCAGGTTGAGATGTCATTTAGGCTTCTCTGAAGCATATCTGATGCCGTGTTTGGGTTTTCGTGGGTGGCAATTAGGGCAGTATCGTCGGCGAATGTTCCCACGAGTACTCCTTCTGTCGTTGGTAAGTCTGAGGTATATATTAGGTACATCACTGGACCAATAACGCTGCCTTGGGGAACACCAGCACGTATATTATTTAGATTTGTCATCTCCTCGCCTTGCTTTACGTAAAAGTTTCTCTGGCTTAGGTAAGATTTTATAAAGTGGAAGTAGTTGGTTGGCAAAGTTTATAGGATTTTGTAGAGGAGGCCGTCATGCCAGACGCGGTCAAACGCCTGGGAGATATCCAGGAAGGTAGCGGAGCTGTATTTCTTTCCTTCGTAGGCTCTATTTATCTCATTGACTAAGCGATGGACTTGCTCAATTGTACCATGGGCCGCGCGGAAGCCAAATTGATGAGAAGGGATAAGTTGGGTTTTCGCTATTTCCAGGCTTAGACGTCTCATGAAGAGTGTCTCCAGAACTTTGGAGGCAACTGGGAGCAGGCTTATTGGGCGGTAAGAAGTTACTTGTTCGGGCGCTTTTCCAGGTTTGGCTATAAGAATAATTTCCGCCACTTTCCATTGTGCTGGTACGTAATTGCGTCGCAGGATAGCGTTGAAGATTTGTGTTAGGAAACTGAAGCCTTTTTCCGGTAGTTTTTTAAGACTTTAGCCATGATTAGGTCGTATCCAGGGGCTTTGTTAAGTTTTAGGTTCCGTATGACATGTCGTACTTCACTTTTAGAAAATTTGTCTATAGGAGGAGAGAGCTGATAGGTTTCTGCTAGGATATCCAAAACTTCAGACGCTTTAGCAGAACCTGTGTCCGAGTTGGGAGTGAAAGACGTTTTGTAAGTGTTCTGCGAACAACGCTGCCTTTTATGAGCAGTGTTGTTCCACGTAAAAAAAAAAATTCGTATTTAGGTGAAAATTTAAAATCGGGTTGTATATTCAAGTTTTTATAATAAGTGTTTACAAATAACGCTAATCTGCCTCCATTTGACAGGTGTCCAGTTCGCGCGAACAAATCAAGCCAACTGATCGCGTTCACTTTGTTTCGCGCCGCGTCGCGCCGCACCCTACGTGCGTTTGGTCACGTTGGACTCTTCAGTAGGTCTCTACTGTTTGTTGTTTTCGCGCCGCGCCGCGCCGCGTCGCGTTCGCGTCCAGATCACTCACGCAGTACGCCCCGTTAGGGTTTTGAAACCGATGTCAAAACCCTAATACCTCAGATCTACTATGAGCTCCGCAAGACTATAAAACTTGGCTATATTGTCGATTGAACAAGAATTGGCTGCTAATATTGATTTTGACAAAGTTATTTCCGACTTCGCTGCTCATAAGGCCCGTAGAATCCGCTTGTAAAACCGCTCATCCTACTTTAACTTCAATAAAAGGTTGCATTGCATGTGAAATTTAATTTTAATTAAGCACCTAAAGAATGGGGGCGGCAAAATGGGTCTCCCGCCCCAGGCGCCGAGATGGCACGCTACGCCACTGCAAATAACATCAACTTCTTGTTCTATGCCGCCACCCAGGAGCTTGCGTTTCGCTGGTTTCGCTACAACTATGTATACCAGTGTCCTTCAAGCAGCTAACGTCCTTACGTGTCCATGACACGGACAATGCGGTAAGTGGCAAACCAGATACATGTTGCCACTAACAAGGAATTCTTGTCGTCCATTCAGTAATCAAAACATGCTGTTATGTGGACGGGTAAATAGTCGCAATTTGCAATTTGGTATAGCGAATGGCGATCATAATTAGAGTTGATAAACACAAACAAACACAACATCCTATTTTCTTTTGTCGTTCGGTCGCTGTTGATTTTGAAGTAAAAACAGGAGAATGACTTCTGTGTGTCGAGTTTGCCTCACCGGCAGTAAAAGGCTGATATTTTTGAAAAACAAACTACTTCAAAATGTTTACGAAAAACTGTGTAAAGCGAAGGTAAATAACGCCTGGTTCTAACTCCATTGATGATCATCGCCCTATACGTACAAAAAATCACTTTATTGATATTGTTGTTTTGTCAGGAACTAAAATATTTATAACCTTCATACCACTTGGACATTCAGATTTTCATAATAAATCCCAATTACCAAATCTAAATTCAATCTTTGTGGTTACACTGGGGCTTTGTTATAATAAAAATCGAAGTTATAGTCAATGCCAAACAGAGAATTTGATTTCTTAGATATATTTTTTGGCTAAAAAGGTAACTGGTAGAAGGAAGTATAGGCAGAACTGTTCCTTGGTATTCCCCACAGAGAATGTAAATGTGCATCCAGTAGCTCACAGATTTGAATCTGTGACCTACTGGATGGAACCATTGGGCCACCCTAACCCTAAAACCCTTGAACCCAAAAATATTGACAGTTCTTCTCCAATATCATTGTTAATTTGACTGTTTTATGTAAAGTTTAAGCATACTTTATTTAATAAAGTATTTTGTCAGTAAGCAAGGTAATGCTACAAGCACTATGGGTACATTTGACCGGGAATGGTCAAAACAAATTATTTAATGATTTTCATATTAAATTTATGATTAAATAATTAAATTAAATTAAGTGGATAGACAATACATACAATGATCTTTTATTATAATAATTACCTTTTTATAAAGAGGATGGATTTTATTGTTTGAATTGGAATTGTCTAAACTACTGGACCGATTTGATAAATTCTTTCTCCATTAGAATTCAACATTACCCCTGATGAATATACACTCAATAATAATGGATATTTGATGAACATAGGATCCATATGAAAACTTTAATGCAAACCAAATAATTTTGAAAAAATTATAATTTTTAAAAAAATTCTTTAATACCAATTCCGATCCAGGAGGAACAGTTAGTTATTTATAAATATTGTTATATTGTTTTAATATCTAAATAATAAACATTGTCTGAAATCTTGGCGTGATACACAATATGTATAAACATGCTCTTTAAGGGAATACTAATGAGTGCTTCTGACTGTACCAGCAACAGTCAGTCCATTAACTAATGGATACCAAACTCATTATGGATAAATAAAATAAATAAATAATGCCAGACAGCCCACACAGGATCACATCTAGCCCCAAGCTTAGCAGAGCTTGTGTTATGGGTACTAGATAACTGATATACATAATACAATGTTACATAGATAGTTATTTTTTATTTTACAAAGAAAACAACCAGAACACCCTGAACAAATATCTGTAGATCAGACAAATATTTGTTCCAAGTCGGGAATCGACCCCGCAACCTCGAGAGTCGCAGGCGTACTTTTGCCCACCGCGCCACAGAGGTTGTCATGGTCACTTTTTTTTTTTTTTTTATAACTGATAGACCTCCGTTTGACCACGATCTCACCTGATGGAAAGTGAGTAACTTGCTGGATATATATCAGTTGCTACAGTATGTTGAATGTCTGTGTTTTCAGTTCTACTCCGAGGACGCGAGACCGAAAGCTCTCTGCTGTTTGTGTTACCAAAAGCTGCAGAGATGTCACGCCTTCTCCCAAACAGTGATCAGATCTGAACAGACCCTCAGTCAGTTGTTCCTTAGGGGTCTGCAGGTACCAATCTATTCCTTTAGATGCAACCATTTTTTTTAAAGCATTTTAAGTATTTTATAATCAAAATAAGTAGGTATTAAAAATAGTCACAACACCCTGAACAAATAGGTATCTGCAGATCGTACAAACGTTTGTCCAGAGAGGCGGGAATCAAACCAACCTCCTGCTTCGCAGGCGGACCTTTACCCACTGAGCCAGAGGTCGTCATAAATTACTGTCTCTCTAATCTAAAATAAATACCTCAATAAATTATTAATTTCAGGCTACTCAAGAAGATATTGCTGAGCTAAACCTTGGAAAGGAACAACACGTGTCTCTTACGGTACCCATCGATAACACTAACACCAATGAAAGTTCTCATGTCACAATCAAACTTGAACCAATATCAGAAAAAGAAGAGGTGACCGCAGAAGAAGATCCATTGGTGCCCTTTGAGTCTGTCTACCCTGAAAATTTTACAAAAATTGAGTTGAAATTAGAAGAAAGTGATCATGAAAATCCTCACGCTGATGCTGAGAAAACCACATCAAATGAGTCAATGACACTCTTAACACAGGGAGGAACATCTTGCTCCAAATATAAAGAAAAGCATTGTACCAATAATGTGCATGATGCAAAAAAATATGTAAAAAGTTCTTTAGCTACTAAGGGAACAAAATCTGGTAAAAAGCTGTTTGCCTGCCATATATGTGAAAAGAAGTTTAATCAAAAAGTAAATTTAGTTGCACATATGAGAACACATACAGGCGAAAAGCCATATGCCTGCAGTTTGTGTGACAAACAATACAGTGGAAAGACTAGTTTAGTGGCGCATATGCGAACTCATACTGGCGAAAAGCCGTTCGCCTGCAATGCGTGTGATAAAAGATTTAAACAAAAAGGAGTTTTAATCAAACATATGACTAAAATACATATGGGTGAAAAACCATTTGCGTGTCATGTCTGCACCGAACAGTTTTATAAACAGCATATTTTAGTTGATCACATTATGAGAACGCATCCCGGTGAGAAGGCGTTTGCCTGCAATGTGTGTAAGAAACAGTTTGATCGAAAGAATATTTTCGTTGATCACATGCGGACCCACACTGGAGAGAAACCATTTTCCTGTAATGTATGTAATAAACAGTTTCGTTCGAAAGGTAACATAAGCACTCATATGAAAACTCATGCTAGTGAGAAGGTATTTACCTGTCATGTGTGTAAGGAGCAGTTTAATAGAAGAAATGTTTTAGTTGACCACATGAAAGTCCACCCTGGCGAAAAGCCATTTGCCTGCGCTGTATGTAACAAACAGTATAATAAGAAAAGCAATTTAACGGATCACATGAGGACCCACACCGGTGAGAAGCCGTTTGCCTGCCATATGTGTGATAAACGATTTAACTTTAAAAGAGTTCTAGAGCTCCATATTAGAACACACACTGGCGAAAAGCCATATCCTTGCTATGTGTGCGATAAACATTTCAGTCAAAAAAGTAGTTTAGTTGTTCATATGAGAATTCACACTGGTGAGAAGCCATTTGCCTGTCATATGTGTGATAAACATTTTAACCACAAGGATGTTTTACTGGCGCATATTAGAACTCACACTGGTGAGAAGCCGTTCGCCTGCACTGTATGTGATAAACGGTTTAATCAAAAAAGCAGTTTAGTTGTTCATATGAAAACTCATACAGGGCAGAAATCGGAATAGTGCTCGACGATTATTTTAACTGTCACAATTTGAACTGATTAACGTTGATAAAACTGGGACAATATGGCGGCTTCATTTTATGTGCCAGTGTGTTATGGACTTAATATAATGACTGACTTAAAACAAGCATCAAAAATATGCTTGAGAGAAGTTGCAAAAGGCGTTTTTTGCGAAATGTCAAAAGCATTTGATTGTGTACACCATGAAACATTAATCAGGAAACTGCATCATTATGGAATAAAAGACAACTCTTTGGATCTTCTTACTTCATACTTGTGTGACAGGCTATAAAGAGTTGACATTAATGGGGAACGGTCTTCGGGATCTGTAGTTACAATGGGTGTACCTACCGCAGGGGTCTATCCTCGGTCCTTTCCTATTTCTAGTTTATATTACTTATTGGCTTGCCTCATCTCGTTAAGAAAAATCACGAAATTGTATTTTTCGCTGATACTTCCGATTTTTTTTTGAATGATACGTCAAAACACCAGTTTTGACTCATGTGAATAATCAAAAAAGTAAATAAACATGTTGATATTTTGAATGTTTACTCATTTAAAATGGGTTTGCTAGTTCCTACTACTTCCTACTGCAGAAGCATCTGTCTTTGATTTGTATGGATATTAAAAATACGAATGATCTCAAGTTCGGATAAATCACTTCACCGACAGCCATAATCGAGCCGAGCTTTTTCTTCTACTTGCTACCCCTTCTCGGGTAAAGGCCTCCTCCAGCTTCTTCCAAACCTCTCTATCTTCTTCTGTCTCTATTCGATATTAGATGTTGTCGCGCTTACAGTAATTCGGAACGCTTGTGAGCGCGATAATATCGATTTTAGCGTGATTCGGAATGCACTGTAAGCGGGCAGCGTAATACGAATTGACCGAATCGCTCTTATTCGACGTAAGTTTCGACTGCTTAACGTTGTGCATTAGGCCTTTTTGGTAAGTTCTAATGGAAATCAAGAACTTTGATGAAAGTTTTGGTTTGAAATAAGTTGACATTAAGTTTCGGTTAGAAGTGCCTTAGCCTATGTTAGGTAGGTTTAGCTAGACACAGAGTTCTCGCCTTTCAGTAAAAGTATTATAACGAATATAAGGAAAGTATTATATTATTTACATTCTTTTAATTTTTTTCTCAGTGGATCTATGGATTAGAGACTGGTCCATAAACATTTCATACATGATGGGACAAATTGAATTTCACAAAATTTTTGGCTGGATGTTGTGATCATGGAGTGAACGAAGTGGACTGAAAATTTAAACATTTGATTATTAATCATGGTGGTTTATTGCCATTAGACCTTGCAGTAGGGCAAGCACGGGCTTTCTTGTCTAAGGTAGAATAGACAAAAATTACGTCACTTTGTTATCGAATGCGTAAATTAATTTCTTCAACTTCAATAATCTACGCAATGTATGGCGATGCGATGTCATTATTGTCTATTCTACCATAAAGAACAATCCCCGTGCTTGGCCTACAGGACTCTTGGATTGGATACGTCACAAAATACAACATAAATAAAATAAATAGTAATACTATAAAATAGTAGTACCTACTGGAAATTAAAGTGATCATTCTGATTCTTTGTACAATCTGTACACTTAATTTTTTTAAGGTAAAGTAAAGAAGCGAACAAGAAACCTTCATCCTGTGAGGTTGTTAGTTTTCGAGTTACGTCTAGTATGCGTCAAAATATTACTTAAATTATGATTTTATTTGTGTTTAAGTAATAAAAAATATTTCATATTTTTCATATCTCTTACATACTGGAAAAGTGGATCAGTTGTTGCCTGAAGAGCGGGTTGAAGGTAATACTTTTCATCCCTAGGGAGAATCGTTTTCAACTGACAGCTATCACTATTTGTGTGTTTCATCTAAGTACTCGTAGGTACAGGACCAGTAGACTTAACCGATCCAACTGCGCAGAGGAGTGAGGCAGGGGGATGTCATATCCCCGAAACTGTTCACGAGCGCGTTGGAAGATGGACGCTGGACTGGAAAGACAAGGGCATCATGCGATTCGCTGTTGACATAGTCTTAATGGCGGAGTCGTTAGAGGAGCTGAACCGGATGCTGGACAGTCTAGCTTCAGCCTCCCGATGAACCAGGAAATAATAATAAATAAATAATGCTGGACAATCCACACAACATCATCTAGCCTCAAGCTAAGCAGAGCTTGTGTTATGGGTGCTAGATGACAGATATACATACCAAGGTACCTACTACAATTATTAGGTACATTTATAGTTTTTTTTATCATACATAGAAAACGACCAGAACTCCCTGGACAAATATCTACAGATCGTACAAATATTTGTCCCGAGGCGAGAATCGAACCCGCAACCTCCTGCGTGACCTTCGCCCACCGCGCCACAGAGGTGGTCCTTATGTTTTTGTTAGTTTGAATTGAATAGGCTCCGAAACTACTAGATCGATTTGATAAATTCTTTCACCATTAGAATCCTAAAGTTTCTGTAATGAACAAAGGCTATAAAATATTTCCAAAAAATTAGGGGTCCGTATGAAAAAAACAATTTTTGTTAAATACCCGTGCGTAGCTGGGGCGGACCGCTAGTGATCAATAACCACATTGATGCAAGACGAAAAAACTGTTTTCTAGTGTTTGTTTCGAGCAACAACGGTGTGTTCAGGCCATAGAGCAACACGGGTCCCATAGAAAGAATACGAAGACAAGAAATTGTCTTCTCTATTGTAGGATAGAGTAGAGATGAAAACGCCGTGCTAGCCAGGCGGCAATAAAAATAAATCAATACTTCTCTATATACATTTATTGCAAACCCGTTATTTATGTTATTTTTGTTCACATTGCATTTTGTATGTATTTTTTAGATACACTAAACAATAATTTAGTAGGTTTTATATTATATTAAGGATCTTGTAAGTATTAACTACATTTCTTTTCACCAGTATGCGTTCTCTTGTGTCTAATCAAACTATTACTGCCCGTAAATTTCTTATCGCACACATCGCAGGCAAAAGGTTTTTCTCCGGGGTGTACCCTCATGACGTGATCAACTAGAACATTCTTTTTATAAAACAGTTTCTTACATAAATAGCAGGCCATTGCCTTATCCCCAGTATGAGTTTTCATATGACCACCTAAATTAGCCTTTTGACTAAAAGATTTGTCACACAAATTGCAGGCAAATGGCTTTTCGCCAGTATGAGTTCGCATATGCGCAGCTAAAATATTTCTATGGTTAAACTGCTTCTTGCAAATAATACAGGCAAATGGCTTTTCGCCAGGGTGCGCTGTCATATGAACAACTAAAAACATATTCCTTTCAAACTTTTCATTGCAAACATGACACGCGAACGATTTTTCTCCTGTGTGGGTAATTCTCAAATGTCTAACTAAAACATGTTTTTGGTTAAATCTTTTATCGCATACATTACAGGCATACGGTTTCTCGCCAGTGTGCGTTCTCATATGAGCAACTAAATTACTCTTTTCACTGTATTGTTTATCACATAAACTGCAGGCATATGGCTTTTCGCCTGTATGAGTTCTCAAATGTGCAACCAAATTAACTTTCTGATTGAAATGTTTATTGCATGTGTTGCAGGCGAACGGCTTCTCGCCGGTGTGTGTCCGCATATGGCAAACTAAAGTTTTTTTCCTACAAAATTGTTTATCACATATATGGCAGGAAAATAGTTTCTCATCTTGACTTCTCGTATCATCTAAAGGACTTGGGCTTGCTGAATTAAATTTTCTATCACATACATCAACAGTACAATCCGTTTCATTATATTTGGGATGCGATTTTCTCCTTTGCGATACAAGTGTTATTGCTTCATTTGGTTTGGTTTCCTCTACATTGTTAGGATAATTTCCATGATCATAGCCTTCTTCAAACTTTAGTACATCTTCATCTCCAGGATATACTTTAAACTCCACCAAAGGATCTTCCGAGTTCATCTCTTCCTTCACAGACATTGGTTCCTCTTTAAATGTGAGATTAGAACTTCCATTGCTTGTGTTATCTTTAGTCAATCGTGTGGTGGCGATAGGCAAGGGTTCCATTCCAATTAGCTTGGTAATTTCGTCATGAGTAGGCTGAAATATATATTAAATTAGTTTAATATCTATTTCTATGCTAATATTATAAAGAGGAAGGATTTTATTGTTTGTTTGAATTGAATAGGCTTAGAAACTACAACTACTGGACCGATTTGAAAAATTCTTTCACCATAAGAATTCTTCATTATCCCTGATGAGCGTAAACTAAAGAACATTTAAAAATTAACATAGAAAATTAAGAATTTGTGAAGTTTTTGTTAAATACCTGTGCAAAAAATGGTAAAATAAAAATAAATAGCCGCAGTTTTATACTGTTACAGATCATGAGAGTTTAATATAAGTACATATAGACTTTTCAAAATCACACCAGTTTCAGTTATATTATCAGGAGTGCGCAGTTTCCAATATAGTTTCAGTGTTTTAGTATAGAAGTACTATAGTTTCATTAATTAATTTACTAGAAATAACATCTTTACAGGTTTTTTGCTAAGCCCTAAGGCGACGATAATATTTTAACAGCACTGATATTTTAAAAGTACCCACTGTTTCTAAAAATGAATCCAGTTTGCAGTTTAACTTTGCAGTTTAAATTTAAGTTTAAAAATCAAAGTGCTTTATTTCCTAAATACCTATGTTATCCACTTATATAACATCATCTAGTACCCATAGCACAAGCTTGGCTTTGCTTGGGGCTAGATGATGCTGTGTGGATTATCCGGCACTATTTATTTATATTTAAATATTTATCAATTCCACCTTTCTGTCATTAGTACCTCAAGACCATTATAAAGAAGTTGATTGAAGATGTCTTCAGATCTGAGGGCCATCTGGTGGAAGGTGTGGCATCTCAATAGCTTCCGGTAACACAAACAGCAAAGAGCTCTCGGCCTTTCATCCTCGGAGTTGAACTGAAACAAAAGGTTTAAATTAGTAATTATTTAATTTTGTATTTTTTACTTTTTTCGGTTTTTTTTTTACTATGGCAGTGATATTGATTCCTAACTAAGTTTTTACAGAAACAAAAATATTTTTAATTATAGGCTTTTCTTTAGCTATGTCTAGAATTACAATCTACAGTATGAGTGTCTGAATTTAGTTATATTAGCTAATATGTCATTTTCCTTTCTTTTTATTTATTTTCAGATATGAAAACCCTACCCCAATATCACAGTAGACTTTTGATGATAAAAACCTGTGTACTGCTACCTTGTCCGACCCTAATATGTGGATAGTGCAGTGATCTACATTAAGAATATCTTTAAACTTTAATATTATTTAAAGTATTACTATGGATGTTAATACTGTGAGTCTTTTTATTCCATAAGTAAATTAAAAATAACAGTGGCTGTTCAGGGGAGTCCCATTTCTAGCTCTGGGTTGGTAAACTTTGTTGTCAACAGATGGAATCAAGAATTTAAGAACGCTAAAAAATATAACGTAACTATACAATCAAAATGACCTTGTTCGAACATAAAAATCGCAGGACGAGATTTGTTACCTACCTTACTATCACAAAGTTTTTCGTAAACATATAAAAGGAGCTTGTTTTTCAATGGCATCAGTCTTTTATTGCCGGCGAGGCAAACTCTACACACCGAAGCCATTTCCCTGTCTTTGCTTCACTTTTATTTTTTAATGAAAATTTATTATTGACGTAAACAAGAAAATTTTCTTTTTCCAATCGCCAACATTATTACAACACAACACAACAAGCAGGAACAGCTATTTACACGCATCGAGCAGGTTTGACACTTTTGACAGCTTGATAGTTTTACTTGACTTTTTGTAAACCTATAGCTCGGATAACACAACTCTGCTAGGCCTTCAAATTCATGTCTAAGAAACAACGAGTTCTTGTAAAACAGAAAGGACTTGGAAGTTAAGCACCCCGTAACCCGTAACCTGATTACTTGCCACCATAAAGGTAATTTTGTCGAGCCAGGGCAAGTAAATTAACTTACGTCAACACAGCGCGTCGCCGCGTCGTCGGTCGTCTCGTCGCCCCCCCCGCTCTCCCGCACAACCTGGGCTTTTATGTAGCCCGTTTGTTTTTTTTTACGACGAGCGGGTAGTTTTCACTAGAGCAATATGCCACCACTACGCACCAGTAAACGTGCTTAAGCATAGTTTTAGCCGAGATGTTAGGTACATAAGTAGCATATTTTGTTAGGAGCAATGAATTCAATAATGTAGTATACGATATTATTTATTACAAATTCTTAGAGTATAATTGACGGACCTCGTCATCGGCGCGGCGGGCCTTTGCCCACCCCGCCCCGAGCGAGGTGGGGAAAACCCGCTTGTGGTCGGAAAAAACGTATGCAGATATTTATTAGAGATCGTTTATTTATAATACTTTAAAAATACTGCCGTGTTTATAGCAATAGCCACTACATGGAAATTTGTAGGAAAATAAATCACTGAAGAGTGAATATTAATAATAGATCGAAATAGCAGGAAAATTTAATCTCCTTACCAATGTACAATGCACCAAGAGGATCAAACATGTAAAAGTATTTTATATCCGAGCTGGTCTCGTTTCAAGAGAGATAATTTCACACAGGAAACGTAAATAGAAAGCAGTTCTTGGTAAATAAGTTTTTTATTGGTATACTTCAACGGAGTCACCATAAACTTCCCGCTGTATATGCCTTGCCTCCCTGACGAGGTTCCTGCCTGCCGTCGATATGTCCACTGTGTGCCGAGTGTGTCTCGCCGGAGGAAACGTGACGCTGAGTCCCTTAGAGGATGTCTTTCTCACAAATGTTTACGAAAATCTCACTGATTCCCAGGTAAGTAGAGAGAAAAGAAGAAAGATAATAACTTTATTTGCTCTAAATCGACTGCACAATTCAATATCTTATAACCGAAACGAAACCCATGGATAAATACTTTTTGTGCGTAGTAGAGATTTAGGGCAAATATGACCTACACTCAGCATTGGCCTGGGTAGATGCTGATGTGTCTACCCATAGCTGATTTCAGATAAATTTATGCAGTAACCCAACTTTGCAGAATGATCTGCACACTAGGAATAGGATAGCTACATTTGAATTAAAGCTTACTAGAAGTTGGGTTTAATTTATTATAATATCTAAGGTTTAACCCCTAGCTACCTACCCTCTATTTTAGTCACACAACTACCTACCCGCGGTCTGTGAGACGTCGGCGATATCTGGCTCCAGTAAAAGAAATCTATGGCAGTGGAAGATAATTTGAAATAAAACTTATAATTAAATGAGTTTTTTAAATAAATTAAAGTGACAAAAATATAAAAAATCAACATTGTTTATTCACTAAACTAAAATTTCTTCTAAGACCTGAGATATAACATAAAAATTCAACGTATTAAGAAAATGAGATCTCTAACAAAAATAACGTAAATTACGGACTTCTCTTTACTAATTTCTATAAATTCAGGAATTAACTAATAAAACTATACACTAATATCAATGTAAAAAGAGTTATTTTTTAAAAATTGCATGTCATGAACTTTACAGTTTTAGCGGCAGTAAAAATACACAACATGTTTGCGTATCATTGGTTTCTTGCAATGAAAACACAAGTATTGGGTCTTGTGTTTCTACTTAGGGTCACAAACAGGGCAGGTCCTGCGAGTTTCCAAACTATCTGCACCAGCATTACTTCCAATAGCCGCAGGAAGCGGTTCCGCGTTGAACTGCAATACCCGACGAAGAGAAAGTTGCAGCATGTAGCTTTTAGCTGAAATTCTCGATATAATCAAACTTTCTTAAGAGTTTAGGGTTCTCTATACGCAGTTCCGAATCTTCCCTCCAACCAGGGCACAATATTTTGATCATTAGTGGCCATTTTGCACTCAAACAATAAAAAATACTCAATGAAAAAAGTCACTTAACTACCTACCTGCGGTCGCTCAGACAGCTGACAAAAGTTTTTTACTCACCAAAAGCAAACGCGCGCACCTATGACCTCGACAAGCGCAGGCGCGGTATTAAGGGTAACGGGGAAAAGGTACATAGACGCACGATATGTAACAATGCGCACACACTTCGTAATTCACAAAAATATTATCGCTGGTGTCTGTGAGACCGCGGGTAGGTAGTTAAGGGTTAATAAAATGGTACTCTTGTCTGTTATACATAGCTTAGGCTATCCCCTGATAAAAATTTGTGCTTCCCTAGGAAAATTTATATGAAAATGCAACAAGACAGAGTTAGAGTTAGCGAAAGGCGCCAGCAAAGAGAGCGCGCCATAATCAGCCCGCTATTATATATCCAACCGGTCTCTGGTGATTCATGCGCTTTGGTTCTCATCTAATAATAATATTTATTTTTTCAGTTCTATTCAGAAGATGCTAGACCAAGAGTTGTTTGCTGTTTCTGTCGCCGGAGACTGTTGAGATGCTGTACTCTCTCGGAGATGGCTCGCAGATCTGAAGAGATCCTCAGTGATCTGTTTTTTAAGGGACTTGAGGTATGATTACCTTTAATGCCCCAAAGCCGGGGCGGACCGCGAGTTCACTAGTTCATGGGTATTTAACAAAAATTTCAATTCTCATGTGGATCCCTAACATTTTGAAAATATTCTTAAGCCTATGTTCATCAGGGAAAATTTAGAATTCGAAAGGTGAAACTACTGGACCAATTCGAAAAATTATCGAATCGGTCCAGTAGTTTCGGAGCCTATTCTATTCAAATAAACAAACAATCAAATCTTTCTTCTTTATAATATTTGTGTAGTTTATATAGATGGATATTTTTTTATTATACATAGAAAACGACCAGAACATCCTGAACAAATATCTGCAATAAGGCTATTTGTCACGAAGCGGGAATCGAACCCGCCGCGCCGAACCCGCGCGCGAAACTTACTGCGTTGCAGGCGGACCTTCGCCCACCGCACCACAGAGGTCGACAAATTCATAGTCATAATATTTCATAATGTCTGACAAATCATTGTGTAATTATTTGTATTGATTCTTTTTGCAATAAATTAAAAACATAAAAATTCTTTATTCAACACAATTACAATTGAGTTTCAGTGTTTTGTTGAATCCTTAGGATCCTAAACTAGCCTAGGCTGTATTTTAGGACCCAGGGCTTCTCCATTTAAATTTAATATTATGTGCCTTTAAGTGAAAGTTAAATTAAAACCTAAACCTAATCTATTCTTTTCAGGTAACTCATGAAACTATAAAAGACCTCAAGCAAGGGACAAGCAATCACTTGTCTTTCTCTCCCATGAAGTTCATTGACTATCAAGTTGAAACGGACAGTTCTCCTGTTGTGATCAAAGTAGAACCAGTGAAAGTGGAGACACCAGATGTTCAGTGGGAGGCTGCATCAGCCAATGGTTGTAGAACTGAAGAGTGTGTGAAGAGTGATGTTATATGCAAAGGAGATAGTAATGAAGGCAATTTGTATTGCTCCATAGAAGTGAATATTGAATCAACGAATCAAAATAAAAGTGCTTTATTTCCTTTAGACCTAACAGGACTCTTTGACAATCACGCAACAGGCACTGGAATACTGGAAACAAAGCTGACACAGAGCCAGAATCAAATTCAGTTCAAATCAGATTCAAAGTCATTTCAGAAGAAACTGATAAATAATCAACGGACGAATAAATCACATCGCTGCGAAATATGTGATGCAAGATTTAGTGAAGATATTGAATTAACAAGACACATGCGAAAACATAATACGTTCTATGCCTGCAATGGATGTGATAAAAAATTTATAACAAAGCAGTTTTTAGTATTGCATAAGAAAAGTCATGTTGGAGAGGCAACGGCAAAACACAACTGCCCTATATGCGATGAAAAGTTTGTTATGAAATCAGTTTGGAAAGCGCATATGAAAGCACATGCAAAGAATAACCCATTTATCTGTGATATATGCGATAAAAAATTAATTAGCAGACCTGGTATCATAGCACACTTGAAGATTCATTCAGGGGAGATATTAAGAAGAAGTACATCACAAAAGGCGCCACTGTATACTTGTAGGACATGCAATAAAGCATTCACTAGGAAATTTTATTTAACACAGCATATCAGAACTCATACTGGTGAAGCAATAGAAAAGAAATATGCCTGCGATATATGTGGCCAAAAATTCCGTCAGAAAACTACTCTAGTGAATCACAATATGATATGTCACAACGGTGAAAAAGCTGGTGCCTGCCATGTATGTGGTAAACAATTTAATCAGTTATCATCTTTGAAAAGGCATCTTTTATCGCATAATAAAGATAAACCATTGTTTACCTGTAAAACATGCCATAAAGGCTACACTAGAAGGTCCACTTTATTAGAGCATATGAAATTCCACACAGGCGACGCAAAGCAATATGCCTGCAATATATGCGGAAAGAAGTTTAATCGGAAAAGTAATTTAAAGATCCATAAAAGAATTCACACTGGCGAAAAGCCATACATATGCAGTATATGTGCGAGACAATTTCGTCAAAAAGTAGGCGTAGAAGATCATATAATGCGAGTACACACCCATGAGAAAACATATACCTGCAATATTTGCGACCGGAAATTCTATAGGAAATCCGAGTTGATACGTCACTCATCAAAACACACTGGAGTACGTAAATACGCTTGTGATCAATGTGGAAAGGCGTTTAATCTTTTATGTGTTTTGAAAAAACATGAACGGCAGCAGCACACTGATGAAAAACCATATGCATGTGGTACATGTCACGAAAAGTTTAAATATAAATGTACTTTAGAGAATCATATGTCATCGCACACTGGTGAGAAAAAGTATCCCTGTCAGATGTGTGGTAAGAGCTTTAACAGACAGCCGGTGTTGAGAAGACATGTCAAACAGGTCCATGGTAAGCTGGGAGAGCATAATGTACGAAGCAGTCTGACTGGTGTAGCTGTGTAACAAATTTCAAGTCGAGGATTTCACTACATAGTATAAAACAAAGTCGCTTCCAACTGTCTGTTTGTCCCTGTAGCGACCTCTGTCATTGTCTGAACTACAAGGGCAAATGTTAAATTGGGTATCAGGGACAGCCCTCTATGCAGAGGGTGCATGAATGCTGAGGTGACGGCGGCGCATGTGCTTGTAGAGTGCGATATCGTAGCTTCTCAAAGACTACAATACCTCGGGTGACCGAGAACATCTAGGGAGGCATGCACCGGCGTCAGCGAGCTGCTGGCTTTCCTGGAGCATATCGGGTGGTTAAAGTAGCAGACCCCACCCGCCACGCAAAAAGGGCCCACCTGTGGCCTAGTTGCGGAAACCAGTCCAGTAACAAGTAAGGGCAAATGTCGATAGATGTGAGCAAAAATCATCGGAATCGGAGTGCAAAATGAGAGGCAATTCCTAGATCGCGCAAACGCTTGTTTCAGTAACAACTAACTGATAAACGATTACCCGACATCAACTGTCGGTCGAAAGAACACTGGAGTAAGTGCGCTAGTGGGGCGAAGTCCAGTACCGAGTCCCCTTCAATTCTTCACACCGGACTGAAGGCACTGAACAAAAGCCGGTAGCGATCTATTGTGCCGGCAATACCCACTTTGGGGTTGATTCGTTATGATATAATAAGGTTGCCTGGAAGAAATTGCTTTGAGCGATAAGACCGCCTATTGTACGTTTTTATTTAATTTAAGATGTAAGTCTAACTCTCAATAAAGCAAAAATTACAATAAAGTGTTCATTCATTCATTCATTCTCTTGTTTCAAAATGAAACCATTACAAACTTACAAACTCTTTCACCATAAATTAATTATCAAACTCTAGAAATGTGGCACACCCTAATGGCCTTTCCTAGGGCACATAATTTTGATCGGCAAAACAATTGTTGCCATTAACAATGAATCGACTTCTTTGTTATGGCAATAACAAAAAAGTCTATTGTGATTTGTGATTCGTTTCGATTGGTTGGCGCGTTTTACTGTGAAATAGCAATCAAGATTTAGCTTCTAGTTTTATTGATTTTTCAAATGCATAAAATTTTTCGAATGTAAGAAATTAATATAGATGTCGGCGCGCTCTCCTAAATAAATATGGCTTACGTAGCGCTGTGCCGAGTCTGCCTCGAGAGTGATAGCAAGTTGTACTACATCGTAAACACACGGTATCAGATGATATTTGAAAAACTCTCAACAGAGGTAATATGTAGCATTTTTAAAAAACCTATTTTATTAATCCTGTAAAGGCGAAAGAAAGATTGTGTTTTGTGTGGGCGAAGACAACACCGTATGTACCTATTATGCGGAGCAGGAAATATGCATTACGCGGGTTAAATCCCGCAGAAATCGAAAATTTTAGGGATATTATTTATTTTTGTAAAAATCACCCCTAGTGCGAGCGTTTACTCACTATAATAAATTAGAAATATAGATTATTATTATTATTTTATAATACACAAGTAGCTCTTAAGCTGATGCGTCCAGCCTATATTCGAAATACACAAATAAATTCAAATATAATTTAGAAAATGTTCTGACATTATTGAAAGTAGGTACTATTATAATATATATACTATATACCCACACGGGATGACCATCCACCATGGCCTTAAGTCATCACGTAACCAGGCAGCATGTACACCTGTTGAAACATGGAGAAAAATATGGTTATTTATCTAACAATTTCCCTGACACCTCAACAGGTTTACTCATGGTACACCCTTTAAAATACGACGACGATAACGACCTCTGTGGCGCGGTGGGCGAAGGTCAGCTTGCAACGCAGGAGATTCGATTCCTGCCTCGGGACAAATATTTGTACGATCTGCAGATTCAGGGTGTTCTATTCGTTTTCTATGTATAATAAAAAATATCTATCTGTAATAATATTGTATTATGTATGTATATCAGTCATCTAGTACCATAACGCAAGCTCTGCTCAGCTTGGGATTAGATTAAGCTGTGTAGATTGTCCGCTATAAAAAAAAATACTATTAACAATAATGACTTCAGGCTTCGTAAGTTTAAAAGTCTGATAAACCTTCAACAAGTCCCAGTAAATACACATTGTGTCCAAGAGCCCTGTAAGGTCTAAAGCATAGTTTATACGAAGCCAACACTGGCTGCCAATACGAATGGCAGCCAGCGCTGGCTAGATATTTGCCTTGTGTAAACAGTTTTTCAAGCCAAGCCAGCGCTGGCAGCCAACGCTGGCGAGAATAGAGCGCCCGTCTATTTTTCTAGCCAGTGACCGCCGCCCGCATACCGCTCGACCCCCGCGCCAGCGTTGCGGACACGTGTAGACGCATCTCGCCAGTCACTGGCGAACGTCCGTGCGGTGTAGTGTCTTTGTTTTTTAAGAAAAACCTGTAAATGAATGGCACCGTCTAAACAGCAGGGGCCAGGGCAACGCTGGCTTGTATGCAGGACTGGCACCAGCATTACTGGCTTCGTATAAACTATGCTTAAAGGACATAAAGCACTTTGATTTTGATTGATGATGTTTCCAGCTCTGCACACCGGATGGCAGACCGGAGACAGTATGCTACATGTGTCTCTCGCAGCTGCAGCGCTGCCTGCGGTTAATGCAGATGTCACAGACAGCGGAGAAGATACTCACTCAGTTCTCACTGCGCAAGCTTCAGGTATTTGGAAAAGCAGAGCGAGTATTATTCATTTATCACAGAAATATTGTATATAAATAAATAATGCCGACAATCCACACAGCATCATCTAGCCCCAAGCTAAGCAGAGCTTGTGTTATGGGTACTAGGTGACTGATATACATAATACAATATTAATACATATATAGATATTTTTTTTACTATACATAGAAAACGACTAGAACGCCCTGAACAAATATCTGCAGATCGTACAAATATTTGTCCCGAGGCGGGAATCGAACCCGCAACCTCCTGCGTCGCAGGCGGACCTTCGCCCACCGCGCTACAGAGGTCGTCGAAATAATATATCATCATCATCATCATCACCAGCCTATAATAGTCCACTGCTGGACACAGGCCTCCCCTAATGAGCGCCATAGATAGAAATAATATATGCGAAAAAAAATATGCGAATGTATGTAAGTATGTAGTTTGTTGTTTCTTGACACCAAAATTTCTGAATGGATCGAGTATAAATGTTATACGCACCACAGAGGTTGTCAAATTATAGATAACTAGCGGCCCGCCCCGGCTTCGCACGGGTATTAAACAAAAATTTCAGAAATTATACCCACTAAAACGATGGGTTTCACAGTTTTCATACGGATCTTTACTTTTTTTAACAGCATTGGGGTTTTTGACATTGACTCGACATTCCAAAACTGACACTGGCCGTAGAGAAAAAGCAAGCACCGTGCGCTATACAACCTCTTTTTCTATTCTGACGCGCCATAATAGAAAAAGAGGTTGAATATACAGCCCACGGTTCAATTATTGAATTTTTCATGCGGATCCCTAACTTTTTTGAAAATATTATATAGCCTATGTTCATCACGGAAAATTAAGGATTCTAATGGTGAAAGAATTTTTTAACTCGGTCCAGTAGTTTCGGAGCCTATTCAATTCAAACAAACAAACAAACAAACAAACAAACATACAAACAATCAAATCTTTCCTCTTTATAATATTAGTATAGACTAGTGGTCCGCCCCGGCTTCGCACGGGTATTTAACACTTTAAAAAAAATGCATCTGCATGAAATTTTTTTTTCGTTACCTACTTTTTTTAAATTCTATAGTCTGTTTTTTTCAGAGAAAATCTAGGATACTAATGAATGGTGAAAGAATTTTTCAAATCGGTAGTTTTGGAGCCTATTCAATTCAAACAAACAATCAAATCTCTTTATAATATTAGTATAGATTTATCTAGTAGACTAATCTACTTAAAGTTACATTTAAATTATTAATACAAGCTACAACATAACACAAGCTCTGCTTAACTTGGGGCTAGATGATGCTGTGTGGATTGTCTAGTCAAATTTGGCTGTTTATCTGCCGTGGCAAGAGGCGAGTTAAAATATTTTCTAGTTTCTAATATTTTTTGCGTTCTAATAGTAGTATAACGATATCTGGCGTAGGTTGTTGCGGGTTCGATTCCCGCCTCCGGACAACTGTCTGAATGATCTGCAGATATTTGTTTCGGTTGTTCTGATTGTTCTCTATGTATGATAAAAACATCTATGTATGTAATTAACGTATTAAGTATATAAGTCGTCTAGTACCCATAACACAAGCTCTGCTTAGCATGGGGCTAGATGATGCTGTGTGGATTGTCTAGAATTATTAAAGTAAACCAAAGTTTATTGAGTACAACAACCAACAACATTGGATTTACCAACTTAAAATACTTTAAACTATAATAAGCATAAAGAGTAAGTATGGATGGATGTTTGTTACTCCTTCACAAAAACTACTAAACGAATTTTGATGAAACTTGGTACACTTGGCAAACTATCTGAGTTTATGACCTGGAACATACGGGCCACTTTCTTTTTCTTCTTATCCCGAAAATCCCACGGGATCGGAAATTACGCGGGCGAAACCGAAAGCACCAGCTAGTTAGGTAGTAAATATTTTTTTATACAGATTATAAAATACTAGCGGCCCGCCCCGGCTTCGCACGGGTATTAAACAAAAATTGCAGAAATTATACACACTAAAACGATGGGTTTCACAGTTTTCATACGGATCTTTACTTTTTTTAACAGCATTGGGGTTTTTGACATTGACTCGACATTCCAAAACTGACACTGGCCGTAGAGAAAAAGCAAGCACCGTGCGCTATACAACCTCTTTTTCTATTCTGACGCGCCATAATAGAAAAAGAGGTTGAATATACAGCCCACGGTTCAATTATTGAATTTTTCATGCGGATCCCTAACTTTTTTGAAAATATTATATAGCCTATGTTCATCACGGAAAATTAAGGATTCTAATGGTGAAAGAATTTTTTAACTCGGTCCAGTAGTTTCGGAGCCTATTCAATTCAAACAAACAAACAAACAAACAAACAAACAAACAAACAAACAAACATACAAACAAACAAACAATCAAATCTTTCCTCTTTATAATATTAGTATAGATATATAAATAGGTATGTATGGAATATAAACATTAACAAAATACGTTTTCTAGGGACTGACAGCCGCGCCGGGGCGGATCGCTAGTTAAATAAATAAGTTGGTTAGGCCTGCATAATGCAATCTCAACTATAAAACCTAAACTGGTAAAAAAATATCTTTAAAAACTGCATCGATTTCCGTTGCGACGGCGAAAAGTGACTTTGTTTTATACTTAGTAGTGATACTATAAAATAAAAGAGAAGCGAAAGGCGAACAGATAGTGTAGGAGGAGAATAGTGTAGTAGTTTGTGTTGCGAAAAGATACAATGCAAATGATAGATGTAGAGAAAAATCTAGGTATTGATTTACGATCGATTTGCGCGGGTATTAAGAGTGTATACTACCTCAAACTGCTAATTTTCAACTCCGCCGGATGTCCATATCGTCTAAACTACTGAATATTTAACTTTGAAATTTATATTATGGTAAAGTTCAGGACTTAATCTATCGATCATAAGTTTCGAAAACACGATTCCATAAAATATTCTCGATAGAAAAAAATCGCAAAGTTACCTCTAAATTTTTACTAAAACCTAAATTTCTCAATAAATACAGAAGTTCAGATCTTGACAATAAGCGTGGTAATATAATAAAGTATAATAAAAATGTTATATGTTTCGCTTTTTTCAAATAATGTCCTAATTAATAGATAATAAGCTAAAACTTGATTTTTGGTGATTTTTGGACTTGCGTTGCAATGCCCGGTCCCGCTCTTATGAACGCAAAATCATATGTCTAGCCTTTTCGCACAGAGTTGAGGTTGTATGCGCCCTTAATGGGGATGCGACTTACGCCCAGCGCGGAGCAAGCGGCAGCAACAGAACACTAATATCCTAACGCGGCGGCGGCGCGGCGGTCGGTCACTGCCGCGTACGGCGCGGCCGGCAGTGACCGCTATTATTAGGTGCAATCAGTGCTGCCAACTATAAAACTGTGTTGCGCACTAAAAATTGCAAAAGCGCTAGATTTGTCTAAATGAGAATAAAAAGCAAATTATTAATTTAATTAAAACGGTTCTTAGATGTAGTGAATAATACAAATATTACAATACAAAATTTCATAATATACAATCAATAAATATATTAATTTAATAAAAAAAATACATTGTTACGTTTAGAATGCCAGTAAATAAATCAATAACAGCATCATCTGGCCCCAAGCTAAGCAGAGCTTGTGTTAGCACGATTCCCGCCTCGGTACAAATATTTGTAGAGGTATGATCTTGAAATCCTATGTCCGTCTCCTCGCTCTAAGTTACCTCCCCACCAGATTTCAGCCAAATTGGTTCAACCGTTGTTAAGTCATAACATAAATAATGTAAATTACACGACTTTCTTTTGTGTATAATCCCACCTACCAAAACTGTGTACTTATATATTATTTTCAGATAAATCATGACACTGTAAAGGAGCTGGGATCGAAAATAAAACTACCGTTGTCAATCAGCCCGATCAAATACACTGATTCTAATGACACTGATAATCCCGAAATTAATGAAAATGAGTCAACATATTATGTGACTCACGACTCTGACACAGAAGAAAGTTCCAGTGACAGTACAAGTTCCAGTGACAGTTCTGATGATGAAGAGGAAACTGCAGACGATCCTCAAATTCAACCAGCTTTGAGCTGTGACAATCCAATAAATCCTCAAATGCAACCAACGTTGACCTGTGACAATCCAATAAATCCTCTAACCCAACCAACTTTGACCTGTGACGATCCAATAAATCCTCAAACTCAACCAACTTTGACCTGTGACGATCCAATAAATCCTCAAATGCAACCAACTTTGAGCTGTGGCAATCCAATAGTTTATTGCTGCGATGTATGTTGCAAGATATTCAATAACAAGAGTGACCTTGCAACACACGAGGAGGTTCATAAGAAAGTGTTATCATGCAATCAATGCATGGAGAGCTTCCCCGATATAACCGCTTTGAGGAAACACATGAGAATGCATTACAAAGAAAAGCCATTCGCTTGCAATAAATGTGACAAGCAATACAACGACAAATCTACACTGATGAGGCATATGAGAACTCATTCAAGAGATATGCCGTATCCATGCAACAGTTGTGAAAAACAATTCTTTGAGAAGTCAGCATTTTTACGGCATATGCGGGTGCATACAGGGGAAAAACCTTTTGCGTGTGATCTGTGCAATAAAGAATATAAGCATAAATCGCACTTGATAACGCATATAAAGAATCACAGCGGGGAAAAGTTATATTCATGTGATAGATGTGGTCATCAATTCAGTTACAAATCAAATTTGATTACGCATATGCGGATTCACTCGGGAGAAGCTCCATATGCGTGCTGTTATTGTGGTATGAAGTTCAAACAGCAGCAGGTTTTGATAAGTCACACACGAATTCATCATACAGGCGAAAAACCATTTGCTTGTATTGTGTGTGATAAAGAATTCACTGATAAATCGTCATTGATGAGGCATACGCGCGTTCACACTGGGGAAAGACCGTATGCTTGTGAGAAATGTGACAGGGCGTTCAGTCAAAAACCTGCCTTAACAGCACACCTTAAATCACATATCGGGGAAAAACCGTACGCGTGTAATATATGCGAGAAACGTTTTATATCGAAGAAAAACTTGAAAGTGCATTTGAGGAATCATATCGGGCAGAAGCCGTATTCGTGTGACCATTGCGAGAAGAAATATATTCTGAAATCGTATTTGGTTACACATATGAAAAACCACACGGGCGATAAACCATATATCTGCAAGCTATGTAGTAAAACTTTTACTCGGCCATCGACTTTCACGACTCATATGAGGATCCACACTGGGGACAAGCCGTACGGTTGCAGTCATTGTGCTAAGAAGTTCACTCAGAAGTCGAGTTTGGTCAGACATGTTGGCACTGTCCATAATGTGAAACCAAGGAATTAATTATTATTTAACGACTCGCTATGATGATATCACTTCTTTGTTACGATAAAATGATTTGCCACTTATGACAGTAGTTCATGGGAATTTCATAGTCATGGAATATGAAATTCAGAAAAAAGGTGATCTAAAATATTCTCAGTGACAAAAAGGGCTTTTTAATGCTCTTTTGACACTAGATGGTGCTACACAAAAGTCAAGTGTCATAAATAAACAACGAAACAATTATCTTTTTATCCAGTTTGGGAAATTTGTGAATTGTTGAGTTTTGCACAGCGCCATCTATCTTAATCGCTAGCATTTTTTGTAGGTCGCTACGAAAAGCCCTCTTTTAGACGTCATCAAATCTAAACTTATTAAATGCGTTAGAAGGTTAATTGCGTCGAACGCAGTCAAAATGTTACGACGCAAAAAAATATGCATTCTTTACTCATTCCATTGTTAAGAAAAGGAGTTCCAAGTTTTTTGGTCCATTGTTAGGTACTAAATTAACTATTCGTAAATGACAGATTAATAGGGTAAAACTTTTATAAATAAAGAAAATATAGGGTAAAACTTGGGGTAAAACATTTAAAAATATAGAAATTACAATTAAAACCAAATTAGAAATTGTATTTACAATTGAAAAAATTGAGCTAGATGCACATTGTTGCAATCTACAGGCAGCTCGACTGATCCATATCAATACCAGTCGGAAGCGTCTCCAAGACGCTGGCTGCATTGTCTCGCTGTTTGGCAATGCTGATGCGCTGCGCCAGATACTGACCAGCTCTCGGGTCACACGTCGCTTCGACCAAACGCTCATAGGTTGATACATACTTAGAGTAGATTTGAGAATTTTAGGTTTTATTTATAAATATAAATTTATTTATTTTTGTATGAATACAACTTCACCAAAGCTATGGGTACAAGCTAGTCTTTATCCTATTCTTAAATTAATAATACTTAGTATTATTAATCTAATCGACTTAGTAAGTTAATAATATGTCTATAATGTAAATATGGGCACCATAATATTAAGTCCGCTATTTTATTAATTATATTATATGTACCGTTTTAATTCCTCGTACGTATTATTTTTATATTGACTGTTAACATATTTTATTTCGACGTTTTTTATGTTGTTTTTTAATGAAAGATTTTATTTACAACTTTATATGAATTTACGATTTTTTATGAATATTTCCAGTAATCTCGTTAGTAATTAAGTATTTAAATATAGAAAATTTTAAAAAGTTTTAGTAGTGGTTCATAAATGTTTTTAAT
Organism: Eupithecia pulchellata; assembly: GCA_963931895.1. Taxonomy (NCBI): domain Eukaryota; kingdom Metazoa; phylum Arthropoda; class Insecta; order Lepidoptera; family Geometridae; genus Eupithecia; species Eupithecia pulchellata. Next base: position 418,858 of record OZ007549.1, read on the forward strand.
GTAGTAGTGGAGTTCCATATGGAATCAATTTGTAAGTTATGCATAAGACAACTTAAAATAAAAACACAAGTCATTAGTATTAAGGTAGGTACATAAATGTTTTTAATGTAGTAGTGGAGTTCCATATGGAATCAATTTGTAAGTTATGCATAAGACGACTTAAAATAAAAACACAAGTCATTAGTTTAAAGGTACATAAATGTTTTAATGTAGTAGTAGAGATCCATAATGGAATCAATTCGTAAGTTATGCATAAGACAACTTAAAATAAAAACACAAGTCATTAGTATTAAGGTACATAAATGTTTTTAATGTAGTAGTGGAGTTCCATATGGAATCAATTTGTAAGTTATGCATAAGACGACTTAAAATAAAAACACAAGTCATTAGTATAAAGGTACATAAATGTTTTTAATGTAGTAGTGGAGTTCCATATGGAATCAATTTGTAAGTTATGCATAAGACGACTTAAAATAAAAACACAAGTCATTAGTATAAAGGTACATAAATGTTTTTAATGTAGTAGTGGAGTTCCATATGGAATCAATTTGTAAGTTATGCATAAGACGACTTAAAATAAAAACACAAGTCATTAGTATTAAGGGACATAAATGTTTTCAATGTTTTAGTAGAGTTCCATATGGAATCAATTCGTAAGTTATGCATAAGACGACTTGAAATAAAAACACTAGTCATTAGTATTTATTGAACGATGATGTTGCATCTATTTAATATTCCAAATAAATAAATTATTAAATATAAAATAAATTATGTCTACTCTTAGAATTTCTGTTTAGAAATGTCTTTTCATGTACACCTAGCATAGTATTTAGTTAAATAACTACCTAGTCATTGGTATCTAGTCGTTGTTCTATTGTAATTCTATATTTATAATAATAAATGCCAAAATAGTTTTGTCTGTCTATTTGTTTTTCTTATTTAGTATTCTTACGAATAATGAAAGATGTAGTTTGTCCTTCCGATTCATTCTTTGTACACTTCCTCTATCAGTTCCATCGCCTCTCCTATAACTCAGGTATGCTGGAAGAAAACTCTTTTCATGGTTTTATCAATAAAAAATGTCCTAAGTGAGAGATCTTAGAAAGAACAGCTAAAGTGGCTAGATAATATTATTAAGACCATTAATCACATCACTTCTTACTATTGATAGTCTCTTCAGAGCCTATTGATATTTTCCACTGTATGCGAAAAGACTGCTGGCAGATGCTGGATGCAACAAGCCGAAGACAGCGCTATGGCGGTCATTAGGGGAGGCCTATCTCCAGCTGTGGACTAGCTTAGGCTGATGATGATGATGATAGAGAGTACTGGCATGGCATAGGTATCGTGGTATACTGTCGCCAAAGACTGCCGTCAAGCGGCGGCGGCATGACAATGAAGCCTTAGGTATTAGTTATCTGTGCCATATGTTACGAAGAAGGCTGCATGAATGATGCTGGAACCTCTGAAAAACGATGCTGGAACGGAACGGTACGAACAGAGGTTAAATAGCTATTTTACGGTTTTATTGATAACTATAATAACGGTAAAATAGCTAGGAAATTATAGTCGAGATCATAGCTATAAAACCGTGTTATCGCTATTGTGTTGTGTTGACAAATTTCGTCGTATTGTTGTTGGAATTATTCTAAGATCTTGATCTACATCAGGGTGGAAGTTAAAGTTCCAATCAGAATGTCCACCGTAGCCCTATGTCGAGTGTGCCTCGCCAGTAACACCAAGATGCACCACATTGCCAACACGCCGTATCAGGAAATATTTGAAAAACTTGCAACGAAGGTAAAGACAAAGTTCATACCAGAATAATTTCTGATTCATAATTTCTTTTACCTGTTCCCTAGTACGAAAATCCGAGTACAGAGGAAAGAAAACTCTAAAAATAACAATAAAAGGTTAATTATTTCGATTGTAAATACTTGTTCTATAAAATTTGGTAGTTACAATCGAATTCTGTTATTCACAGAGCCAAATTAAAACTAGTATTTACTTTTGTAATTTTCTTTGTTGCTAGATAAATTAAGCAAGGTATTTTTCTTTTCATCTCTTGCATGTATTATTATATTCACTGGAAGGCTTCATCCTGTGGCTTCATAATTTTCCATGATAACAAGGGGCATTTAAGTTACTTGAGGATTTTGTCTTATAGAGATTGACACCCGAATACATAGTGGGTAGGTAGGTATATTATTATGTTTGTGAGGTTTTTGGGCTCTTTATACTAGCCTTCTTCAGTTTCAGTAGGCATGCATCACCTTACTTGTACAACCTTTCAAAAGTATTCTAATAAAATTAATTAAGTTATTAAATAATTGTTTTGTTCACATAATGAGCTTGCAGTGACGTTAGGTTCACGAACATTGTGTTGATAATCTGCACACTTCGAGTCGTTCGTAGCAATGACCTATCATACCTTATCTTGTTAGATTTAAGTACCTACCTAGTGTAAGCTTTGATACAATCTTAGCATTATTTGCATGTACAATACATAATTCGAACCAAAGGACTGTAACCATGCACAAATCCTTACAGGGTTAAGGAATGTTAAAATGTACGAAGTTATAAGAAATCAATTTTATGTCTTATAAGATTTTTATTTCTTATTTAATTTATTTATTCTTATAATCTTTCAGCTCAGAAATACATACAAATTAGAAATATGAACACATAACAGGTAGCTATCAACAAGTTCCCACTTATAGAAACAAAATACAATTACAAGATACGCAAATAATGATAGCAAATTAATATTCGCATTTACCACAAGATGATTTAATTGTAATACCTACTTCTCTATCTATTGCTACTCTCGCTTGTCCTCTGCCACCATTCTGCTGTCACTTGTTCTACCTCTTCTTTTTTTATCATCTGTATATTAAATACATCTGACAGAGAACTGAACTCATAGACATAGCTCAGAGAATTAGCAAACTGAAGTGGCAGAGGAGCGGCCATATTTCGCGAATAACCGATTACCGCTGGGGTAAACGTGTTCTTCAGTGGAGACCGGGACTCGGTAAACGTAGTTTAGGAGGCCCTTTTGTCAGGTGGGATGACGATTTGCGAATGACTGCCGGCAAATGCTGGATGCGACAAGCTGAAGACAGGGCGCTATGGCGCTCATTAGGGGAGGCCTATGGACAGTGGTCTGATGTGGGCTGATGATGATATTAAATAAATCAATAATGACGGACAATCCACACACCATCATCTAGCCCCAATTAAGCAGAGCTTGTGTTATGGGTACTAGACTGATATACATAATACATATATATAGATATATTTTTTATTATACATAGAAAACGACCATAACTCTGAACAAATATCTGCAGATCGTACAAATATTTGTCCCGAGGTGGGAATCGAACCCACAACCTGCGTCGCATGCGGACCTTCGCCCACCGCGCCACAGAGGTCGTCGATATTACAGCTTCATACAGCGGATGGCAAACCAGAGACGGTGTGCTGGGTGTGTCTCTCCGCATTGCAGTGCGGCCGTCGGCTCGCGGACACAGCGCGGGCTGCCCACGAAATACTCACGCAGTTCTCACACAATGGGATTCAGGTAATGCACAGAAATTCTTCCACGAGTGAACACAAATTTGAAGTAAAGAGAAACCAATAACAAATTTCTTTTTTTTATAATAATTAACTGTATAATTTGACTTGATAAGTTCTTATATCACTTTATTTCTTAAGGTTTACTAAAGCCTTAAGAAATAAAGTTATTGAAATGTTAATCTGAAATCAGAATGGAGACTGTGCTGGTTTTGTCTCACTGCGCTATCTTTTGCTGTTTAGTTATTTAATGTAGTATTTAAACAAGTATTTATCACGTTTATTTACCTTTTTCGGAGCCTATTCAATTCAAACAAACAATCAAATCTTTCCTCTTTATAATATTAGTATAGATTTCTTAAGCGTTTCAACAGTTTTACACACTTTCGTGGTCACGGGATGACTGCAACAGTGTGTAACCCTGTTGAAAAATAGGTAAATAAACGCGATAAATAGCTGTTAAAATTATACTAATAACTATGTGTTAAAATTGCGTAAGTTTAAAAATATTTAGTCATCAAAGATTGTTAGGATTATGCCACATAGACTTTCTTGACATAAAACCACTTATTTACAGCTTGACGAAGACACTGTGTCAATCCTGGACAGAAATTTCGTCCGGAAACTAGCTTGGACACCAATACAGACCCTATCAATCAACAAAGGACACAAACACTCTCCTACAGAGGTGGAAATTAAACAAGAACCCTCTGAGAATTACCTTACTAACAAACTCAAGGATGTAACACAAGCATCGAACCAAACAAAAGTTTTTAACCAAACACAAGCATTGAACCAAACACAAACATTGAACCAAACACAAGCATTGAACCAAACACAAGCATTGAACCAAACACAAGCATGGAACCAAACACAAACATTGAACCAAACACAAGCATTGAACCAAACACAAGCATTGAACCAAACACAAGCATTGAACCAAACACAAACATTGAACCAAACACAAGCATGGAACCAAACACAAACATTGAACCAAACACAAGCATGGAACCAAACACAAACATTGAACCAAACACAAGCATTGAACCAAACACAAACATTGAACCAAACAAAAGCATTGAACCAAACACAAGCAGAGACGAACAACACACAAGTACTCTTGACGCTATCACACACAGAGTTGGACCTAGCACAGGAAAAGCAAACAGTATCTCAGGAAATAGATACAGAATGCGAAACGATATTAAATATTAAGCTCGAAGAAATAAGCTGTGATGAAGTCAGCGAGGCAAATAGCGAAAATGACTTCTCGGAAATAAAAACTGGGAAAACTCTACTCGATGTAGACACATCTACTGTTAAAAGGGAAGAAAGCAAAGAAGATGGAATGGTAAGTTGGTAACTAATTTCCTATTCAATAAATACATACATACATCACCAGCCTATAATAGTCCACTGCTGGACATAGGCCTCCCCTAATGAGCGCCATAGATGGCATATTCAATAAATAATGCTGGATAATTATCCAGAACAAGGACATTATTTATTGAATAGCAATTGCTAGACAGATGGCGCCTCTGTGCCTTTGTTTACATCAACGATGTTGTACCTAATTTTGTAATGGAAAATTTATAAGCTATAATATGACTTTCTGACAGAGATAAATGCTAGGTAAACCTAATTTGACCGAACTGCGATCCCCAATCCGCATGCCAAATGGGGATTATAATTATCATTACAGATAAATATTGCCATCTTTGGCGCTCGCTGGGAGGCCATGTCCAGCTGTGGACTATTATAGGCTGATGATGAAGAAGATGTAACTTATGAATAAGTTACTCATTTAAAAAATAATTACTTAGTATTATTTTTTAAATGAATGAATATTTAAAAATAATTACTTAGTGTCACAATCAGAATTCAATATTATTATAATATTTTAATATTATATATAATATTTTTTTTGAGTATAAATAAAGATCTTTAAACCGAATATTTGTAATTAGGTACATTATCTTATCATATAAATAAACAATAAAAAAGTGAATTAAAAAATTACAATTTAAGTGAAATTTAACCGTGGGTTTTACCCATTAATAAAGTCATCCATTTATATTGAATGGGATTGTCTAGCCACATTAGGGTATATCAGTCATCTTGTAGACAGATGGGTAGACATAACACAAGCTGTAAATATATCCAGCATATATAATTTCAGAGTGAGAATAGTATGAGCAGCCCGCTAGCAGGCATTAAACAAGAGACAGTAGAGATACCAGCAGAGTTTGAAGTGGCATTTACACACAGACTTGACGAAACTCCTCCAAGCCGTAAGTATTCCATACTAATATTATAAAGAGGAAAGATTTGATTAAGTTTGAATTGAATAAGCTCCGAAACTACTAGACCGATTTGAAAAATTCACCATTAAATTAATATTATTCATTATTTACAGTATTGAAGTTGAAGCGATCTTCCGAAACCCTCTTGAAGGAACGTCATAGCAGAGAAAATGCAAGGCACAGCTGTCCTCTGTGTGATAACACTTACACCCACAGATGTCATATGCTGCGCCATATCAGGATGCATAACGAAGGTATGCTCATCTATACATACATTATTTGGTTTCATTAATAATATAACGAAGGTATGCTCATCTATACATACATTATTTGGTTTCATTAATAAACACAACGAAGGTATGCTCATCTATACATACATTATTTGGTTTCATTAATAATATAACGAAGGTATGCTCATCTATACATACATTATTTGGTTTCATTAATAAACATAACGAAGGTATGCTCATCTATACATACATTATTTGGTTTCATTAATAACATAACGAAGGTATGCTCATCTATACATACATTATTTGGTTATTTAATCAAAATGAACACTTTATTTTCCATTTTATTACTTATTTAACTTGTATTTTGTGAAGTGTCCGAGAGTCCTGTTTCCCACCGTAAGGTATAAAGGATCACCGTAAGGAGTAAAGCACTTAGGTTTTGAGTTTGATATATGAACTTCCTGATGACATTATATTATGATTGTATCTCATTTTCATTATCTGGGGCCGTATATAGTGACCCGGTTTGGTAAGGCGTGGGGCCATAGACAACAGCACAGATGCCCTACGAAAGTATAATTATTATTAAATGTCGAGAAATAATTTATTATTATTTATTCTCAGGCGCTGAAGCCCCGAGAAACTTCTGCTGCGAAACCTGCGGTAAATCATTCTACACAAAGAGCATTTTAAATGAACACCAGCAATCCCACAGCGAACAGAAAAGATTCTCTTGCGACCACTGCCCCGTGCAATGTTCTAAGAAAATAGACATGGAGCGACATATATCTACACACACCGGACAAAAACTATACCAATGTGACACGTGCAAGCAGAAATTCAATAGGAAATACAATTTGCTACTGCATATCCTAACGCATGCGGATAACAAACCATTTATTTGCCAGATCTGTAAGCAAACTTTTAGTAGAAAATACGATTTGAATCGTCACACTAATAGGAAGCATATTTGCGAGAAGCCGCACGCTTGCGGTATATGCGATTTTCGCAGCGTTAACGCTAGTTATTTGAAAACTCATATAGCTAATAAGCATTTGAAGACGAAAGCTGTGAAGCCATATGCCTGCTCTGTATGTGGAATCGGCTGTTCTAGTGAAAAGTCTTTGAAGTTTCATATGAAAAAGAAACATTCAGGAGTGAGTATGAAGACAATTTCGAAGCAGTTCTAAATTTTCGTTCAGGGATCACAATATGGAGTTGCATATGAAAAATATATATTCTGGTGTGTACAGTGCGTGTCAGAATTAAGTATCCCCCTTTGTCTACAAAATATTTTCCACTACTTCTAATTCCCTTGTAAGTTGTCACAACTTTTCACAACCTTGTCGAGAGAAAATAAATGATTTATTATTACTTTTCATTATACTTAAATGTTCACCTCAAGAAGTTTTTTGAAAGTAGTTTGTTTCATATCGTGTTTTTTCTCAACACAAAAGTTAACTATCTAAGTAATATTTTTTATAAACACACTCCACTAGTTGTTATTCGATTTGTGTACCTACTATTGCTTTATGGATTTTATATTATCTGAGATATATAAATTATTATGGGATATAATATGCATAACCCCCAAATGATAAATAAAGCCATCTATGGCGCTCATATATGAGGTCTATGTGGACTGATAAAGGCTGACGATGATGATGAAATACATATATGAATATGAATGAGTTTATAATAACAATGTTGTTTTATGTAATTTATATTGCACTTAATAATCTGAATAAAACACATAATATTTAAAATGCATTTTATATTTCTACTTTCACAATCACAGATATAAAGCATAATACTGATTTCTGTATTAAAATAACATTATTTTTACATTATTCACACATCACCGTATATCCATTGCTGAAGATTCCTACTCTAAACCAGAAAATATATTGGCTAACATCGAGTAGATATAAAAAACAGTTTTTCCCCATCCCTTTTTATCAAATGACATTGTGTCGGCCAATCAGAACATGTGAGACTTTTTATTATTCGGTGTAATTTTTGGCAGAATATTTTCGTTAGAAATTATCAGACATCTCAACTCTACTGGATACGTACTCGATGTAGGCTAATAATACTAATATATAGAATATTATACTCTTCACCCCCCAATTCCTCAAACCGCCGACCCCTATCCGAAAGCCGATTTGCACTAGAAAATAAAAATGAGTTCTTGACTTCTTCGATATGGCAATATGTGTCTGGTTTGCCACTTTTCTGCCAGTGTCCAGTTCATGGAAATGTCTTAGTCATGGAATGGAGGCAATTTACAATAATAATAAGAGCGGTAATTTTTGAAAAACTCCAATATGATTTTTATCACGCAAACAATAACTATTAAATTGAAAATGATGAAAATAATAATAATGAGTTCTTAAAATCACGATAGGTGGCAGGGTGTCCACTAGAAATTAGGGATGTCAATGTCATGAAAGGGCAGCCAACTTCTTCAAGTTTTAATCAGTGTTGCCAATTTATGTTCTCCCGTCAAAATAGAGGTACGTTTGTAAATAAATAAATAAATTTACTTCCTAAAACCACCGTTGTTTGTCCAATAGCTTCGTAGCTACCCGCTAACACCCATAATGAAGAATCTGTGGTCGAAAAAGAGGTAAGTTTGTAAATAAATATTTTTTTTTCCCTAAAGCCACAATTGTTTGACGCAGAATCTGGGTTATCAAAGAATATTTTTCTCTATTTGCGGCGGCGGTCCCTTCCGAACCCTCCGTATCTGGTTGTGGACACCCTTGACGTGTTCCTTCAAAGTGTACGAGTGAAGGAATCCTTTGAAGCATATGTCGCACTTGAAACGACGGTCGCCTATGTGACCCTGTAACGAGAGATAAAGGCATTTTAGGATCCGAAACAGTTTTTTTTAAAGTAGCGATCCGTCCCGGCTTCGCACGAATCACTACATAGGATACTAGCGGTCCGCCCCGGCTTCGCACGGGTATTTAACACAAATTTAATTTTCATGCGGAACCCTAATTTTTTTTGAAAATATTATATACATAGCCTATGTTCATCACGGATCACATCATCACCCGTGCGAAGCCGGGGTGGACCGCTAGATAGTATTAAATATTAAAGACATCATACAAAAAATAATCATATTACGTTATCTTTCTGCTCACTACTAGAGGTAGATGGCGTCATTAAAATATCGCACGGGGCGACATCTAGTAGAGAAAGGTGGTGTTTTTTCATTGGATCTAGCGGGCGAACTCTAGCGCCATCTAGTGATAATAATGATCTGAGTTCGCCCTCTCAAATATCGCCCTAAAAGCGTCCCACTTTTTAGTATGGGATCTGTCGTTTTGTTATCTGTGGTATAGATAAATAACTCCGTGTGGTGCCGGCATAGAATTTCACCACCCCAACTCTTCCCGTGGGTGTCGTAAGAAGCGACTAAGGGAAACACACCGGGGGGCGGGCAGCAGCGCCCTCTGCAGAACAACTACAACTGCGATCCCCAACCCGCATGCCCAGCGTGGGGATTATGGGCAATAACCCCCAAATAATGATGCCATCTATGGCGCTCATTAGGGGAGGCCTATATCCAGCAGTTGACTATTATAGGCTGGTGATGATGATGAGATAAATAACAAGTATACAGACCCGCCGATGCGCGAACAGATTAGCAGCGCTTAGGAACAGCTTCCCGCAATGCTTGCACTGGTAGCGCGGCGGGCGGTGCCGCTCGGCGTGGTACGCGAGGTGCTTGCGTGTTGAGAACGCGGCGCCGCACTCCTTGCAGGTGTACGGCTTGATGCCCGCGTGCTGGTTCTTGTGGTCCAGGTAGTGGCAGTACACCTGGAAGAAATAAAATGCTGGACAATCCACACAGCACAGAGACATCGATCCCTAAAATTAGCAGATTGATATTATTCATTATTAGTACCATTTTAACGGGTTGTAGGTATGGGTGTGTTGACTAGGTGTTCCTAAACCCGTACCTGTTTTTCACTAATATTCCTTGGTATTCCGGATGTGTGGAAGGTTGATTGTGGATGAATAGAAGCAGGCAAGAAGAATGTTATTGATGATAGTATGAATGATTTTAATGAAAGATGGATAGATATACAAGCAGAAAGAAAACTAATATTACGGAAAATAAATTACAAAGCAAATGTATGAGAGCGCGTGAAGCTAGCAAGATGGTTGGCCGCGGAATGTCAGAGCGAATGAATGAGCGGCTGCGCGTGAGTGACGTTTCGAGATCGGTCCGAAGTATGGGTTCAGTGCGTTTGGGGTATGGCCCAAGTGTAAAGGATTATGAGAAATGATTTTTAAATTATAAAAATTAATTATTATTTTGAATCCATATTTCGGATCGATGTTGAGTGGCGCGCCACAGGGTATTTATCGTGTTTTTTTTATTCTTTTTTATTTCATTTTTCTCGACGTTTCAACAGGTTTGCCGTCTGTTATGGTCATGATATGATTCTTAAAAAAAAACGCAATACCCTTTAAAATAGTACCTACTAATAATTATGAGTTCAGATCGCGTAAGTTTAAAAATATTTATTGATATTATTAACTCAGCGATCTTGTGTTATGGGTACGACTGATAAGATAAACACACTGATATTATTAAGTCAGCAGAGCTTATGTTATAGGTAAGTAAACTAATATCACACTGATATTAGTTACTCAGCAAACCTTGTGTTATGGATAAAACACACACTGATATTATAAACTCAACAGAGCTTGTGTCATGGGTACAACTGATAAGACACTGATATTATTAAGTCAGCAGAGATTGAGTTATGGGTACGACTGATAAGATAACACACTGATATTATTAAGTCAGCAGAGCTTTTGTTATAAGTAAACTTATATCACACTGATATTATTAACTCAGCAGAGCTTGTGTTATGGGTACAACTGATAAGACACTGATATTAATAACTCAGCAGAGCTTGTGTCATGGGTACAACTGATAAGACACTCATATTATTAACTCAGCAGATATTCCCATGTCCCTTTGTTTACTAAACTTACAATTCATTTTTTTAAAAATGTTTTGACTGATATTTGATTCTTTGTTTATTTGGATTGAATAGGCTCCGAAAGTACTCAACCGTTTTGAAAAATACCTTTGAGTCTGTGTACACGGAGTGGTAGGGCACGTCTGTGTCTCCTGTAGGGCACGTCTATGTCTCCCGTAGGGCACGTCCGTGTCTCCTGTAGGGCACGCAGAGACTCACCCGGAAAGTCTTCCCGCACTGCTCGCAGAGATAGTCCTTCGAGTCTGTGTACACGGAGTGGTAGGGCACGTCTGGGTGCGCCTCCTGGTAGTGCATGTATAGACTCGTCGGGAACGTGTTAGGGATCTCTAGTAGACACTGTCGAAAAAAATAGATTTATAAAATTGGCCGTTCTTGAGTTATAAATAATGTAACTAACTACTCTATTTATAGCACAAAACGGCTGAACCTATCTGGCTGAGAATTGGTGGGAGGTAGCTTACTTTTTATCCCGATCTCATGTTCCCGCGGGATCGTACAAAGACACGCAGACGAAGTCACGGGCAAAAGCTAGTAAACAAATAAATAACTATGGCCTCAGAAGCAAGCAGAAACAAAGATAAACTCACGACAGGACACTTCCTATAGGGCTTGTCGGGGTCGCTGACCCGTGTGCGGCGCGTGCGCCGGATGCCTTGCTTAGCGGAGATAGATGTCCTGCAAATACATACAAATAATAATAAATAATAAACATTTGTACGCTCTGCATATATTTATTGGATGTTTATTATCTATACTTAATATTATAAAGAGGAAAGATTTGATTGTTTGTTTGTATGTTTGTAGTATAGACAGACCTGTGTATAAGTTGTTTGGGCGCCCTCTGGTGGTTGAACTCTAGTTTGTGTTTGCGCAGCGCCTCGATGCTGTCGAAGCCTTCCTTGCAGAAATAGCACTTGTATCTGAAATTGGGGGAAAATCAACAATTATTTACAGTAACATGATTTATATCTATGCTAATAATATAAAGAGGAAAGATTTGATTGTTTGTTTGTATGTTTGTTTGTTTGAATTGAATAGGCTCCGAAACTACAGGACCGATTTGAAAAATTCTTTCGCCATTAGAATCCTAAATTTTCCCTGATGAACATAGGCTATATAATATTTTCAAAAAAATTAGGGATCCGCATGAAAAATTCTATAATTAAACCGTGTGCTATGTATTCAACTCTTTCTATTATGACGCGGAGCCATAATAGAAAAAGAGGTTGAATATATAGCGCACGCTGCTTCCTTTTTCTCTACGGCCAGTGTCAGTTATGGAGTGTCGAGTCAATGTCAAAAACCTCAATGCTGTTAAAAAAAGTAAGGGATCCGTATGAAAACTGTGAAACCCATCGTGTTCGTGTGTATAATTTCTGAAATTTTTGATTAAAACCCGTGCGAAGCCGGGGCGGACCGCTAGTGTAAAAATAAAATCAATCAAATGAAGCTTACCATCTAGGTAAACTTGACAGAGAGATTGAAGTGAATCAAAGTGATCACTTTATTTCCCAGTATTGCTCATGTTTATGTCATTTGTATTTATTGTTACAACAAAATAAACAGCCCATAATCTAAACAGTTCAAACATGAAAAAAAAAAAAATATAACTTATAAAATTGCCGTGTGGTGCCGGCATATAATTTCCCCACCCCCTCTCTTCCTGTAGGTGTCGTACGCGACTAAGGGAGACACACCGGGGGGCGGGCAGCAGCGCCCTCTGCAGAAAAACTCCAACAAACTGCGATTCAAAAACCCGCATGCCCAGCGTGGGGATTCTGGGCAATATCCCCCAAATGATGAATAATTCCACCTATGGCGCTCATTAGGGGAGGCCTAGAGGTCCAGCAGTGGACTAAAATAATGATAACAAAATAAAATAATTATCATGAATATGATACGAGTATAATCTAACCTATAATAATAACCTATAAAAATACCTATAATATGTAACCTGGATTATAGGCTGATGGCGACGATAAAATAAAAAAAAATATTAAAAAAATTTAAAAATCGAACACTATCCACACTCTCCACTAATAGCAATACTTACACAGTCTCAGGCCTGCGCGTGTGCGCACTGCGTTCGTGCTTCAAGTAAACCTTGTGCGAGTCGAATGTGATGTTACACTGGAGACAGGTCGCCGCCTCCGCCGGGTTGGCCACTGCATCGTCCTGGGAATAAAATTAAAAATAAATACACTGGCCGTAAAGAAAAAGCAAGCAGCGGAGCCATAAAGCGCTATTCCACACATTTCCGGGTCAGTTCCGGGTCAGGGCTATCCGTGTTCCGAGTTGTGTGAACAAGTTCATACAATTCCCTGACGCCTGACACGGAGCTGTGTGAACAAGTTCATACAATTTGTAAGTAACCGATTTTTTCCCCGTCCTTGACGGAACACGGACGGGATGAGTTCCCGGAAATGTGTGGATAGCGCTTAATAATAGAGGTGGAATGGTATTCAACCTCTTTTTCTATTATGGCTCCGCACGGTTTAGCTATTAAATTTTTCATGCGGTTCCCTAACTTTTTTGAAAATATTATATAGCCTATGTTCATCGCGGAAAATTTTGGATTCTAATGGTGAAAGAATTTTTCAAATCGTTCCAGTATTTTCGGAGCCAATTCCATTCAAACAAAGAAACAAAGAATCAAATCTTTCCTCTTTATAACACTAGTATCTATACTAATATTATAAAGAGGGAAGATTTGATTGTTTGTATGTTTGTTTGTTTGTTTGAATTGAATAGGCTCCGAAACTACTGGACCGAGTTAAAAAATTCTTTCACCATTAGAATCCTTAATTTTCCGTGATGAACATAGGCTATATAATATTTTCAAAAAAGTTAGGGATCCGCATGAAAAATTCAATAATTGAACCGTGGGCTGTATATTCAACCTCTTTTTCTATTATGGCGCGTCAGAATAGAAAAAGAGGTTGTATAGCGCAGCTTTTTCTCTACGGCCAGTGTCAGTTTTGGAATGTCGAGTCAATGTCAAAAACCCCAATGCTGTTAAAAAAAGTAAAGGTCCGTATGAAAACTGTGAAACCCATCGTTTTAGTGTGTATAATTTCTGAAATTTTTGTTTAATACCCGTGCGAAGCCGGGGCGGGCCGCTAGTAGATTATAATATAGTAATCTATGTCAGGCGAGAGAAGGAGAACACAATCTTTAAACTGATAAATTAGACAGTTTACACTAAAGTCATTTATAACGGGATATTAACCATGATTAGAGTTTTGAGTTTTCAGTTGTTCCGTGATCATGGCGCATGTAACTGTGCCGAAATATTGGAAAACTCAAAACTCTAATGATGGTAAATATCCCGTTATAAATGACTTTAGTGTTAATAACCATGATAGACAGTTAAATCTCATACAGAGCAGAAATGAGTACCTTGTGCTTGTACTTTCGGTGGAAGAAGAGTCCCTTCTCCGAGACGAAGCTGCGCGCGCAGGCGGTGCAGATGTGCGCCGTCGCGTGCGCCTCGCGGCGGTGGTTGTTGAGTGTGGTCTTGTTGCTGGAATACATTACTTCCTAATTACCTATTACTACTATTTGAACTGTTATTTATCGCGTTTATTTATTTATAGGTTGTTGAGGGTAATCTTTTTTCTGGAACACAACATTAAATTTTTTAGGATTTTAAGAATGGAGTAAATATGTATTGTCTTAACTAATAAAGTTACAAAATTATTATAATGAAACTTATTTTATCGGTATTAATGTGCTTCAAAATTTCACTTATTAGTACAATATATTAGAAAAGATAGTTATTTTTTTATATTATTATAACACAATACATTTTATTTATGTATTGTATTATTATCATATTAGGGTATTTATCGCCTGATAATATAATACATTTATATTTGGGTACAAACAGCTAACAGAGAAAAGTACCTATGTACCAACTTATACTATGTACCCTGGGGTACAAGAGATGAGTACAAGTGATAACTCACGTGTAAACGCTGAGGCATGTGGGACAGTGGTACTCCACGCCTTTGTGCTGGTGGTAGTGGTTTATCATGACGGAACTGAAACATTCATAAATAATGCTGGACAGTCCACACAGCATCATCTAGCCCAATGGTAAGCAGAGATTCTATTATGGGTGACTGGTATACTTAATAATGTACATAAAAATAAAAAAAAACACATCCTTATTTCTGTACTTATGGGATAAAATACATGTGCTTATTTTTAGTTCTTGTGTTTGTGGAGCGCCATCTAGTGTCAAAATAAAAAGCGTAATTGATTTTTTTAGACATTATGCATTGAAAAGCTATTTGAAATTCGCTAGAGAGAATGCTAATTGTGGACTAAAAAATTCTGCAGCGCCCTTTGCAGAACAACTCCTCCGACCTCCACTGAAGAGAAATCAATAACATATTTATTTCTTTTTTATATTAATTATCTGTTTGAAATTTGACTTGTCTAAGTGCTTATTTTGTAAGCCTAAAGAAATAAAGTTATTGAATCTGAATCTGAAAAACTGCGATCCCCAACCCGCATGCATGGGTATTATGGGCATAGCCCCCAAATGATAAATAATGGCATCTATGGCGCTCATTAGGGGAGGCCTATGTCCAGTGGACTGATATGGGCTGATGATGTGATGTGTGATGTGATAAATTATGCCATCTATGACGCTCATTAGGGGAGCCCTATGACCAGCAGTGGACTATTATAGGCTGGTGATGTGATGTATGATGTGATAAATAATGCCATCTATGGCGCTCATTGAGGCCTATGTCCAGCAGTGGACTGATGATTATGTGATACTCACAAATGGTAAGTGATGACGGGACACTGCCTGCATGAGTAGACGACCGTGTGGTTGTTCTTGCGATGAGCTTTACAGGTGGCCTTCGAGACGAACCGCATCGGGCATATGTTGCAGACTATGTCACCGGGCGTTGGCTGTGTAGAAGCACATATTTTAGGTCAGTGCCCATTCGGCCGGCTTAGTCTCGACCCGAAGAACTGGTTATTTGTGTTTTGGTAGGCGAAAAACTCAATATTTAAATTCAATATTCTACGTAGATAAGAATTGATTTAGAATTAAACTGTCACTTAATCACTTTGTCTGACTGTACAAATAGCACTGAATAGATAGTAAAACGTCTAGTATTAATTCGGGTCGAGTTTAAGCGGATCAAGTGGGCACTGACCCCATTACATTTTTAAGAAGAATCATAAAATTCGTAAAATATGTTTATCTAGACAATAGTGGTCTAATATTATATTTTACTAGCGGTCCGGCCCGGCTTCGCACAGCTATTTATTAAAATTTATAAATTTTTCATGCGGATCCCTAATTGCAATTCAAACAAACAAATCTTTCCTCTTTATAATATTGGTATAGAAATGCGGGTAGTTGTAGAATCGTGACGCACCTTGTGCCACTTGTTGTGGTACTCGAGATGACTCTGCGCGTCGAAGCCTTTGTAGCAGAGCTCACATTTGAAAGGGGCCTCCAAGTACGCGGCGCTGTCTTTGCGACGGTTGAACTCCTGTGGAACGAAAAGATTTTTATATAAGACTAGCTGTTCGCCCCGGCTTCGCACGGGTACTTTACAAAAAATGAATTTTTCATCCGTATGTCTGTATCCAGTATCCCTCTATGCATAATAAAATAATTTTTGTTAAATACCCGTGCGAAGACACAATACCGTTAATTATGTATTTTAAATGAATAAAAAAAACTGAAAATTTGTACTATACTTGAAAATATATTTTTATTATAAATTTTACGTTAACCTGCTGAGATATTAAAACAGGATAGAAAAAAGCGAGACCATAGGGACCGGAACATAGCGACCATAGGGATAAGACCCGGGTTTCGAAACCAATGTAGAAACTTGTAAATAAATAAATAAAATAAATAAACAATGCTGGACAATCCACACAGCATCATCTAGCCCCAAGCTAAGCAGAGCTTGTGTTATGGGTACTAGATGACTGATATACAATACAATATTATTAAATAGATACTTAGATATTTTTTACTATACATAGAAAACGACCAGAACCCCTGAACAAATATCTGCAGATCGTACAAATATTTGTCCAGAGGCGGGAATCGAACCCGCAACCTCCTGCGTCGCAGGCGGACCTTCACCCACCGCGCCACAGTGGTCGTCAATAGCATGAAGCATGTGATACGTTCACAGGGCCATCAAGTTATTCACAAAATAGTGGTCCGCCCCTAACTTTTTTTAAAATATCTATAGCCTTTGTTCATCAGGGAATTTTTTTTTCAAATCATTCCAGTAGTTTCAGTGCCTATTTAATTCAAACAAACAAACATACAAACAATCAAATCTTTCCTCTTTATAGTATAGATAAAATCAGTTGACCTGCAGTTTCTTATCATCGGTGTCCAGGTACTCGATGTGGAAGACGGTCTCGTACTCCGGGTTGTATTTCCTCAGCAGGTAGAGCAGGAAGCGGCGGAGCTTCTCTCTCAGCTCGGGGGAATCTGGGGAACAGCACACAAGTTACTAGCGATAATGAAATTACCAATTACAATGTGATACCTATACTTTATTAACTATAACAGCTATCGTAGACCAATAATACAAGCTTTGCTTAGCTTTTGGCTAAATGATGCTGTGGATTATCCTGGATACATTACTCTTCTCAATTTTTCACCGCCCAAGTCCGCAAGAAAAAATCTATCTATCTCTACCTACCCTTGCGTGTGAAACTGTTTTGAATTTAAGTCTTATTTAAGAAAATACATTTTTTACTATTATATTAAGACGAAAAGTGTGGCGTATGACACCATTTTGAAATCTAGGATAACTGCGCCAACTTTCCACAGAACATGCTAATATAGCATGGCGATTTTTTTTTCCAGTGTGACGAGTAAAAATTTCTCGGTTGAAAATCATTGATGCAATAACTGAACTAAACAATATTTTTTTCACAAACTGTACTCAATATGTTTACTTTTTGCACTTCATTATAACAATGTGTTATGATGAAGTCACATAGAAAAGTTTGACGCCAGGCAGAGAATTCGTGATTTTCAGTAAAAGGCCTATAACTCTGAAACCATTGAAGATAGAACCATGATTTGGTGTTTTTTCTGGGTCGTCATGAGCCCACCTGTCCTGGTTTTCGGCTTGACGTTGAGTTTCGGGACACCCTGTATATTGTGGGTGATGCCACGGGTAAAGCTAATTGGAAAATATCAAAGAAAAACTCACCTGGCTTCAGAGACAGCATCCTCATATCACATTTATCATATCTATTGAATATCTTAATAAATATATCTTTGCTCATCTTAACATTATCTCCCAGATCATTAAACTGACCCGTGTCAAGTACCTCCAATATTCTATCTTTTAATCGCGCCTTATTCTTAAGGAACTTCTGTCTCGCTTTAATCATTTTATCATCAGAGCCGTATTTCTCTAAATCTGCTAGAACTATATCATCTAAATCTTCGTATTTTACTTCTGTTTTCTTTTTACTCTTTGCTTTTGTGATTTGCGATCGTTTAGGTTTAGTTTTGTACTCTTCATTATCACTGTAATCTATATTCTCTTCTTTGAAATTACTGAGAGGTATGTCATCTTCTAGGGCGCTGATGTCATCGTTTTGTAGCTCTAACGTGTCCAGTAGCTCATTCTTTTGCAGTTCCAAATCAAACCTTATTTCTTCGGGGAAATCATTCTCTTTTGTAAGAAATATACAACTGCCTTTATCGTCTGTCTCTGTTTTTATTTGACCTTCAAGGTCGGGGAGGGTTTCTAATGTAGCAGAGAGGTCATATTTATTGAACTCGACGTCTGGGATAAGGTTAGGGTCAAGATCGTGTCGTATCTCGTAGACCTTGTGTCTAGCTTCGCTGTGGCAGACTGAAAGAGACGACGGTAATTGTTTGTGGAGATTATCTGGAATATCCTGAAAAATAAACACTGAACATGAATTATCTATCAACCATTTTTGTAAGGATGAAATTATGTCTGTGATTTCATTACTGATTAACCTAAATTTCCAATAATATCATATTAAGACTGGTTATGATATCCAGGCAATCTTGGCTTATCCAATTATTTCCTACTGGATAAGCCAAGATTGCCGGGAGATGGCTCATAGCAATAAAGTAGTGGTACATTGTTTTGGATTCTAATGGTGAAAGAATTTTTCAAATCGGTCCAGTAGTTTCGAAGCCTATTCAATTCAAACAAACAATAAAATCTTTCCTCTTTATAATATTAGTATAGATATCATATTAGTAAAAATAACTAACTTGAAGATTGTGACGCCAGGTGCTGAGCAGCTTGTGTGCTCGGCCGCATCGGACCCTGAAGTTGTGGTACTTCCTCAGTAGATGTTCACAAACACCGCAGTATTTCAGATGTTTGCTCTTGTAAACCTAAAATTTGTATAATTGAATGAATGAATACAGTTTATTGTACTTATATAGACAAATATTAATAATATTCTAAATATTAAAGTATAACCCATTCCTTTTGTTTTATTTTCTATGTTCCCCATGATCACTGTAACATAATCAAAATGTAGGGGAGAATAATACAAAAGATGTGTCTAATGTGAAAGTTTAAAAAGTTTGTAGGCTTCTCCTACATTATTACACTTTTATAAGTCTTTTATAAGCCTACAAGTTTAACATTTTTTATATAAATACAATTTGATGAGGTTGATGCAACATGTGACCCGAGAGCTAGTCAGTATCTTGGGCAGTGCATCAGCATTGCCATACAATGAGGCTGCATACCTTGTTGTATGGCAATGCCAGCGTCTTGGAGATTCTCCAATATAGGTGATCAAGGTGACATGTTCCTATCACCGTTATGGTAAAGTCATCATCATCATCAGCCTATGTTAGTCCACTGTTGGACATAGGCCTCCCCTAATGAGCGCCATAGCGCCCTGTCTTCGGCTTGTCGCATCCAGCATCTGCCAGCAGTCTTTCGCAGATCGTCATCCCACCTGGCCGGAGGGCGTCCTACACTACGTTTACCGAGTCGCGGTCTCCACTCAAGAACACGTTTACCCCAGCGGTTATCGGTTCTTCGCGAAATATGGCCGGCGGTTCTTCGCGAAATATGGCCGGCCCACTGCCACTTCAGTTGGCTAATTCTCTGAGCTATGTCGATGACTTTAGTTCTCTGTCGGATGAATTGGTTACGAATCCTATCCTTCAGAGAAACTCCGAGCATAGCTCTTTCCACAGCGCGCTGAGCGACTTTGAACTGGTGGACCAACCCTATCGTGAGTGTCCACGTCTCGTCTATGGTAAAGTGCGGTGTGTTTATTGGGCAGAGTTCAACATCACCAGCCTATAATAGTCCACTGCTGGACATAGGCCTCCCCTAATGAGCGCCGTAGATGGCATCATTATTTGGGGGTTATTGCCCATAATCCCCACGCTGGGCATGCGGGTTGGGGATCGCAGTTCGGTGTAGTTGTTCTGCAGAAGGCGCTGCTGCCCGCCCCCCGCTGTGTTTCCCTTAGTCTCTTACGACACCCACGGGAAGAGTTGGGGTGGTGAATATTGAAATGAATTATTAATTACTAATGAATCAAAAGTGATCTACTAATTAACTAGTTAAGTTTAATACTTTAAGTAACAATGAGACCTGTAACTATGTTGCCAATAAATAATCTGAATCTGAAATTCTTTGCCGGCACCACGGGCAGAGTTCATAGGCCAGTAATAATTTAGGAAAATAATGAACTTACATCATAATCACATATTTCGTCGTGTAAATCGACGAGGCTTTCATCTATGTCTCTCACGTCAACATCAGTCCTGAGGCAGATACGGCAAACTGTTTTTAGCATTTTCAAAATGCTTTGTTGAAGAAACAATTCTGTTTTTACGCCGTTTTTTGGTTCTGTTGTATTATAGTGATACTGTGTTTGCGTTGAATTATAGTATAGTATACTTGGTTACCAAAATTAGTTCTAGTACAAATGTTGTACACCTTTTTATGAAAACTATTGCAAAAATACAGTGAACTTAGTTTTAATTACAAAAATAGGAATTCTATATTGTTCAAGGAGCGAATTTTACAGAATTATAAACAAGTTGTTTATACGTTATTTCCACGTTTGGTAATGGTTAAATTCACGTGCTAAGATCTATATGGGAAACATAGTATAGTTGTCAAGCAGCCTCTTAATAATTTTGGTTTAAAATTCTAAAGGAACTCCATTATTGAGTAAGATATTCTTGTCTTCTAAATTGTCAATTTTTAACGATTCCTGCGTAAGTTATGGAATTTATTATTCTTATTTTTTAACAATGAGCTGCTTCTTCTTTCATCCTGTCATTATTTTGTGAATGTCACGTTGAAATAGTTCAAATGCCTAGCCTGTGTTCAAAACAGAACAGAAACAGAAGCTTCTTGTTTTAGTGTTTTACTTACCCAGCTTGGGTAGCACAGCTCAGCTTGTGCGAAATCTTTTTAAAATTATTTTTCAGTCTTATGTTTACGTATAATGAAGATTCCTTGAAGGAATCGTTCTCAAAACATGTCCAAAACGAAAGTAAAAGTATGTCGAATTTGTCTGCGCTCCGACGTCCTAACTCGGGATGTTGATCCCTCTCTTAACGATTTTTACGATGAATTATGTGAATACGATGTGAGTAAATACATAATAAACATTAATTATAAGCGAAATTTACTTTGTTTGTCAATTTGTCTTTCACATATAACAACATTCTAATACTCACTGTGGAAACAACTGTGTTTAGAAAGTCTACAGAAAAGTTGCAAACACATTCCTGCAGACATTTATAAAGAAGTGAAGTGTATGGTAGCCCAAGTATAAATTAATATTTCTGGACAATCCACCCAGCATCAAACAGCCCCCAGCTACGCAGAGTTTGTCATAGTTTATATATTTATTTGTTTTGTTATTGCTTTTTCTATTAGTTTGTTTGTACTAGGTGACTATACTTAAAACAATATACCTTTAATAAAAATAGATAGACAAATTTTTGCACATAGATAACAACCAGAACTTAGCAAAGGCAAAGGTCTGCCTGTGACACAGGGTTTGATTCCCGTCTCGGTAATGTTTATACAATCTGCAAATATTTGTTCAGGGTATTCTGGTTGTTTTCTTAATATAATAAAAATATCTTGCTGTTTAATATATTGTATTATACCCTAGTACCCATAACACAAGCTCTGCTTAGCTTGGGGCTAGATGATGCTGTGTGGATAGTCCAGCATTTTTTATTTATATTTATTTATTTGATTGATCATGATCAGTATATCATCACCACCATCATCATCAGCCTATAATAGTCCACTGCTAGACATAGGCCTCTACTACTACTCCTCTGAGTGTTAAGGTGCTCAGTTTATATTTTCTTTAATTTCAGACCTATGAAAACTCGAGCCTACGGTACTGCTCAGTGTGTGAGCATCAGTTGCGCAAGTGTTATCATTTCAAGCAGAGATGCCAGAAAGGGAACGCTGTGCTCAAAGCATGGCGGAAGAAGAAGCTTTCGGTATGAGTTTTGTCTAATACTATTTTTTGTCGCGGTTTTGCAAGCGTTGCCGTCAAGCGTTGAACTCTATGAAAACGTTCTAAGGTTTTTTCAATTCTCTTCTTCAAAAATAATCTAACCTAAAACAGATGCTAAGTATGAAAGAAACAACATTTATTCTTATCGGTACAGTCAGGGTACAGGTATAATAAAATGGTTTAAAGCAAACTAACTAATCATTCAAAGAATAAAGTTTGACTGGCACAGTATCTACAGGATAAGTACTGTTATTTCCCACTCTGACTTATATCAATAGATGACAAAGTAAGAAATAGCAATGCTTTAAGTTACCAAACTATAGTGTTATATTATCTCACTCTGACTAAGTCAAAAGAAGATAATAGCAATTCTGTAAGTTACCAGACAATAGTGCTATTTCCCACTCTGACTTTTGTCAATAGAAGACTAAATAAGAAATGTTACCAGACTATTGTATTATGTTTTTTCCCACTCTGACATATGTCAATCAAAAACAGAATAAGAAAGAGCAATGCTTTATTCTTTAAAACTGGTAAGTTGTTCACTAAATAGATTTATGAAATCTTTTATTTTGCAGACCTTTCCTAAGACCCTCTACAGGCTTCTGCCCCCGTCTCCGCTTGACTTCTGCAGTGTCACCGCCAGGTAAAAAGCCAGTCACTAAGATGTAAGAGTATTCAACAGACAATTTTGCTGTTGGAAATCGTTATTTATTTCCAGAATTAGTCAAAAAGCTGCTGTTTAAAAGTGATTGGTGTTGTTCAAAAACTACCGGTAGAAACCTTATCAACTGTACGGCGGACCTTCGCCCATCGCGCCATAGGGGTTATCAAATTGATCAATAGATGTAGGCGCTACGTAGTTCAATGGGTCAATAAGTATCAGCCTATAATAGTATAATAGTCCACTGTTGGACCTCAAGGCATCCCCTAATGAGCGCCATAGATGGCGATATTTATCATTTGGGGGTTATTGTCCATAATCCCCTGGGCATGCGTGTTAGGGATCGCAGTTCAGTGGAGTTCTATAGAGGGCGCTGCTGCTGTGTCTCTTAGTCGCGTATGACACCCACGGGAAGAGGGGTGGTGAAATTGCCGGCACCACACGGCGAAGTGAGTATCATCATCATCATCACCAGCCTATAATAGTCCACTGCTGGACATAGGCCTCCCCTAATTGAATATAATAAATATAAATTCCAGGCACAGAGAATTGGTGTACAAATACGATGATGAAGGACCTGTTGTATGCAAAACTGATGTCGGACTGTCTAAGGATGGAAGCGACAGTGAACACGACCCACAGGAGGACTTACCGCTCAGTAACTTCTCTATAACACAGGTATCTATATTAGTATAGATATTATTATATTATTATTATGACTAATATTATAAAGTTTGTTTGGAAGGAAAAGGCTCCGAAACTACTGGACCGATTTGAAAAATTCTTTCACCATTTGAATCCTAAATTTTCCGCGATGAACATTACCCTTATTTGTTTATTAATATTCTATAGCATATAATATTTTCAAAAAAATAAGAGTTCCGTCCGCATGAAAAAGTATTTTTATGTTAAATACTCGTGCGAAGCCGGGGCGGACTGCTAGTTATTGATAATTCATTTACCATGAGTACAACGTAGTGGGCTATATCTTTAATAAATCTTTAAGATTATAAAGTTAAGAACAAATTTTAAGATTTAGCTGTTTCTTATGCCTCCATTCAATAAATAAATAATGTTTTTAAAAATACTTAAAAAAGAAACCTACTTTACTAGTATTTTAAGTGAGTGTCGTGTGTATTTCAGCCGGCGACCATAGAGGTAGACCTTAAGAATATAGCTGTAGACTTTAAGGAGGAAAACGAGCGATACTCTGCCTCGGAGGCAAGCGCGGGCGCAGCGTCTTCTGATGATGATGATGATGATGATGATAGTGACCTGGAGAATGTCATCGATAGGTAAGGAATTAGTCATTTATAACACGACAATGTACCATGCCGTGTGGTGCCGGCATAGAATTTCACCACCCCATCTCTTCCCGTGGGTGTCGTAAGAGGCGACTAAGGGAAACACACCGCGGAGCGGGCAGCAGCGCCCTCTGAAGATCAACTCGACCGAACTGCGATCCAACCCGCATGCCCAGCTTGGGGATTATGGGCATTAACCCCCAAATGATAATGCCATCTATGGCGCTCATTAGGGGAGGCCTATGTCCAGCAGTGGACTATTATAGGCTGGTGATGAACAATGTACCATGATTTGAGTTTTATGATCATGCCGCATGAAACTTTGCCGAAATATTGGAAAACTCAAAACTGAAATCTTGGAGACTCTTCAACTGTTATTGATATGGATCAGTTGTACTACCTGTTTGTTTGCAACAGTCTGCAGTTAGCTCAATTGTTTCAATTTTAAATACTTATTCTAATTTTGTTATATAATAGCATACATACTAATATTTACTTATCTATATTACAGGTACATCAAAACAGAAGAAAAAAAGCCGTCCAGAACGAAACCCAAACAAAAAGAGAAAAAAACATCTCCGAAACCCAAAAAACTCGACACAGAAAGCAAACCGCCAAGCGAAAGTAAACTCTATCTGGAAGACGATAAGCCGCAGAATAGCAAGAAGTATCTGAGCATCAAACAGAAAGTTGAGGAGATATTGGAAAAGGAGGATGCTAATGAGATGGGGGAGAGTGTAATGAGTAAAGAAACCTTCTTGAAGATTTATGATAAGTTCCTACTTTCTGATATGAGGATGTTGTCGCTTAAAAAAGGTTTGTACAAAGAGATCTTACAGAGCTGCATAGAGTTTACACGTGATTGGAATGCTATTGAGGGCTTTTGAATGCGGTTTGAAAAAAGAACAACCACACTTTTTTATTTGAAACTAGATGGCGCTACAAAAAAGTCAAGTGTCAAATAACAACAAGAACATCAGCCTATAATAGAGAAGACCTCTATGGCGCGTTGGGCGAAGGTCCGCCAGCGACGCAGGAGGTTGGGTTCGATTCCCGCCTCGGGACAAATATTTGTACGATCTGCAGATATTTTTCAGGGTGATCTGGTCGTTTTCTATGTATAATAAAAAATATCTAGATATGTAATAATATTGTATTATGTATCAGTCATCTAGTACACATAACACAAGCTCTGCTTAGCTTGGGGCTAGATGATGCTGTGTGGATTGTCCGACATTATTTATTTATTTAAGTATTTATAGATTAAATATAAACTTAAATTTTCAGATTCTCAAGGCCAGTACACGAAACTTAGAAAAGCTCTACAGCATCTCCTGAAGAAGTACAATCCTGACTACGAGACAGTTTTCGACATCGAATATCTAGACACGGAGGAAAAGAAACTTGAAGAGTTCATACGAAGGAAGGTATGTTTATATCTATACTAATATTATAAAGAGGAAAGATTTGATTGTTTGAATTGAATAGGCTCCGAAACTACTGGATTGATTTGAAAAATTCTTTCACCATTAGAATCTAAAATTTTCCCTAATGAACATAGACTAAATAGTATGTTCAAAAAAGGTAGGGATCCGCATAAATATATTCAATTTCTTTTTAAATACCCGAGCGAATCCGGGCCGGACCGCTAGTTATAATATTTTGGGTGTCGTGTATACCCTTGGAGTCGAGACCATAGGTCCGTGGAGTATTGAGGTTCTTAAAAAATATTTGAGCATTTGATCGAAGCGACGTGTGACCCGAGAGCTGCAGCCTTATTGTCTAACTTGAAATTCATTACCAGTGAACTTCAAACCGATCACCAGTTGTAGACCCAGTCAGAATGTTGTCGGTATTGTCTAAGGTATTCAACTGGTCTTCGGTTTCAGCTATTTAGACTGTACGAAAGTGACAATCGAAGTCCAGGCTAAGTTTGAAATGCCAAACTGAAGCCGATTACGATTACCAGTCGAGGTAGACAATAGAGCCGCTGGTCGGTATCTGGCGCAGCGCATCAGCATTGCCACAGCGAGGCTACAGCCAGCGTCTTGGGTACACTTCCGACTGGTATTGATATGGACCAGTCGAGCTGTAACCAGTAGTTAATTTCGAACGTCTAGTTCAGTTTTTTCATACATACAAGTTTTAATTTAGTATTATTGTAATTTTCTTTGTTATAGAAGGTTAATACTAGGTTAATACGCATTTACCTACACAATTCTTGGTAGCTCCTGTTGCCCGGACTCTTAAGAGACCGGTGTCCTCAGGGGCACCACACCACACACACACCCTCCCGAATACTCCTGTTGCCTGGACTCTGAGTAGACCGGTGTACTCAGGAGCGGCGATCAGACATACACAATCCGTACACACACACGTGTGTGTGTACACACAATACCTACACACATACCCACACTTTCACACACAAAAACACATTTCACCATTTAACGCATAAATCGAAATAGATAACAGTGCTATCTCTTAGATAAAATTCATTTAGTGCATATATTTTTATTTTATTGTTTGTAATTGCCTAAAATCATAAGGAATTAATTAAGTTTTGTTGATTTTATTTAATTTAATTATTGTATAACTTTTGTTTGGTTTATTTGTAATATTTGTATGGAAGAGCGGGACATCCTGGCACAAGTATATTTACATACTTAAAAGGATGTCCTAACATCTGTTTAGCTTTTAGAGTAATTGTGTTTAAAACAAATAAACAATTTCAATTTCAATTATAAGACTGATTTTTTTTTTTTTAAATCAATACTTTTAATAAATACAAAATACCAATTTGAATTGTTTTTTCTAGAATTCAAAAAGCTACACCGACGCTACTTACAAATGCGAGCTGTGCTATAGAGGTTTCGAGAAACAAACGCAGTATGAGTATCACAATAAATGGCATACGGTGAGTTATATATGGTTAGTTGTATACATAGTGCTAGTTAGTATACATAGTGCTAGTTAGTATACATAGTGCTAGTTAGTCTGCACAGTGCTAGTTAGTATACATAGTGCTCACATATATATGTTACTACACAATGAATCTCAAATTTAAAATAATGAAGAAAAATCTCATTTATAAGCTTTGTAAACTGTTTGTTTTCCACCTCAATAAATAAATTATATGTCCTACACACTAGCCGTGGCTCAAATTCGTCTTAGACATCATTATGAGAGGCATTTTTAGTGGACTTCTGTGTGCTGATGAACAATCTTCTGTTACAGGAATCGGCTGGCGAGTTCAACTGCGGTATCTGTGGTATGCGGTTCCAATCGCTGAAGACGCGCGCCAGCCACCGCGCGTCCTCGCACTCCGCTGTATACACGTGTCGCATGTGTCCGTTAGTCACCTATCACTAGTGAGTATACATGCTGCTAGTTAGTATACATGCCGCTAGTTAGTATACATGCCGCTAGTTAGTATACATGTCACTAGTTACATTACATATCGCTAAATAAATGTTAACTGCTTATTCTATATTACTGTAAATAAATAATAATACATAATACTTATGTAAATAAATAATGCCAGATAATCCAAACAGCATCATCTAGTGCGAAGCAGAGCTTGTGCGTTGCTGCGTAAATAGACAAGTCATGGTGTTGCTCTGTCTCAAGTCTTGTGCTGTAATGTGAAAATATAAGAACTATGACACATGGATCGTCCACATACGGTTCAAGGTCTATTAGAGAGATCTGTAAACGTGCGTTATTCGTTTCAACTTCATGCAAAACGAACGTAGTTATGCGAGCTTTACTGCATCAAAAGACAAAAGCATATATTAAGTAAACTCCTCTGAAACTGATTTATTTTATAAGAAAGCCATGATATATATATGATAGTGCCATCTTTGGCGCTCATTAGGGGAGGCCTATGTCCAGCAGTGGACTGTTAAGGCTGGTGATGATGATGATGATGAAGAAAGCCATCAACCTTACCATGTCGTCTGATAGTACTCTCGAATAAAATACTTACTCAAATGTTCTTAATTGCAAATATCAAGCAGACGATCTTTATAAATCTACATTAAATTCAAAATATTTAATATTGTTAAATTTTCATTAACTAACTGATATAACGAATAAAATACTAACTCAAATGTTCTATACCTGCAAATATCAAGTACAAGATGTCTATTAATTTAGAATGTTTAGTATTCTCAAATGTTCACTCAGATTTCAATATCTTTATTTCTTTAGGCTTACAAAATAAGCATTTAGACAACACTACACACTACCCCTTTTTATAGTAACCTGCGTATAACACATGAGGCCTACAATAACGCTATTTTGTTCTAGTCCTGTGATGTTGAACCACTACGAACAACACAAAGGCGTCGAATATTCCTGCCCAATCTGTCTCAGTGTTTTCGAGTGAGTATTACTAATTTCTTTTTTTTAACCCTGAAATATTTATTAACGAAGAGAACCAAATTAGAACAAGTATTTACATTTAAAACTGAGCTAACTGTAGACAGTTACAGTGAAAATTTAGAGAAATTAAGAATTATCTTCAGTGATAAACAAAATATGATAATGGACCAGTTGGACTACTTGTAGATTGTTTTACTTTCAGGCCCCACTCTTTTGTAATCACAAAATAATCACCAAAGTTCGATATTTCGATGTATTTAATCGCGTCGCGATGCAATAAATCCCTTTAAACGAGTCGAAGTATCTTCTTTTTATCACATAAGGGGCGCAGTGATTCGTGAATTCAAGTGTGCAACGCGCGATATTTGAAAAGGCGGGCTGTGCTATGCACAGCTACGCTAGAGCTCTTTTTATTTGTCTATGTTAGTCACAAATCTCAGAAGAACCTGCTTATTAGAATAAACCAAACTGTTTCCAACTTTGGTACAAATAATTAGTTATTAAGCCTGGTGTGTCCCACTGCTGTGCAAAGGTTTGTTTGATTTTCCCTTTGCCCAACAAAACATTAATTAATTAATTTATTTTCAGAAATAAGACAACGTTCATGAATCACCAACGCGATCACAACGCGGACAAAAAGAAGTCAGTGTGCACGTCCTGCGCTTGTACGTTTATATCCGATGTTGGACTCATGCTGCACCGGAAGTCTAAACACACGGTCAGTAGTTATATATGTCGCTAGCTAGTATATAGGTCGCTAGTTAGTTTAGTATACATGTCGCTTGTACGTTTCTATTCGATGTTGGACTCATGCTGCACAGGAAGTCTAAACACACGGTCAGTAGTTATATATGTCGCTAGCTAGTATATAGGTCGTTGGTTAGTATACATGTCGCTTGTACGTTTATATCCGATGTTGGACTCATGCTGCACCGGAAGTCTAAACACACGGTCAGTAGTTATATATGTCGCTAGCTAGTATATAGGTCGCTAGTTAGTATACATGTCGCTTGTACGTTTATATCCGATGTTGGACTCATGCTGCACAGGAAGTCTAAACACACGGTCAGTAGTTATATATGTCGCTAGCTAGTATATAGGTCGCTAGTTAGTATACATGTCGCTTGTACAATTATATCCGATGTTGGACTCATGCTGCACAGGAAGCCTAAACACACGGTCAGTAGTTTAGTTATACATGTCGCTAGTTAGTATAGAAGTCAGCATACAAGTGTATAATGTGTTCGGTCTAGCGGCCCATTTAAGGGCTCATGATAGAAAAACGCGTAATATCTAGGGTTGGCGTCATCGATATCGATAAGCAGTGTAGTGCAGTGTATAGTAGTTTACGTACTTTAATTAAACGTTTCGTATGTACCTACTAGAT
This sequence comes from Eupithecia pulchellata, assembly GCA_963931895.1. Lineage (NCBI taxonomy): Eukaryota > Metazoa > Arthropoda > Insecta > Lepidoptera > Geometridae > Eupithecia > Eupithecia pulchellata. The sequence goes on from OZ007549.1 coordinate 449,267, forward strand.
TTTCTATATTTTATGAACATTGTGTACCTACCTCTGTGTAAGGGCGTTTTACAATACAGCAGGTTTTCTATGGTCTCGTTTTTTTGTAATTTTTTCGATCTTTTATATCTCAGCAAGGGATATAAATAAGTTTCCTACTTTTTCAAAAACATTATAATGAGTGTAAAAATTAACAAGTACCTATAGTAATTGCAGACTTAATCGACATGAGTCCGAAAACCTCGGCGCGCAAGTTACACTCGCACTTGACGGACCTTGTTTTATCTCTGATTTGTCTTTTATTTGTTTATTCCTTTTTTCTTTACTTACTTACATGTCGCCGCCAAATCGTAGAATAAGCCCGTTTGTAGAATGCCTAACCTTATTACAAAACAGCGCAATTCAATTAATTATTAAAAAATGATAGTTTTTAGCATGCTTATTTCGCCAGTAACTATATTGACACTTTTGTTGATCAATCACTACATAGTATAAAACAAAGTCGTTTTCTCTCTCCCTATATCCCTATGTATGTTTAAATCTTTAAAACTACGCAACGGATTTTGATGCGGTTTTTTTTAATAGATGAGTGATTCAAGAGGAAAGTTTTTGTGCCAGCATTGCACCTGAGCGAAGCCGGAGCGGGTCGCTAGTAAATAATAACGTCAACTAAATGAATTATTATTTGCAGGACATAGTGCCGACAGATTCAGGTCCCCATTCGACGTGCAACGAGTGCAACGTTGTGTTTGATACTCAAGAGGTTTATATGAAGCATGTCGCTCTGTCGCACACTAAGAAGGCTGAATCGTGAGTATTTTACTATAAAAACTATTGTAGTTTGACGAATTCATTATGAATGAAAGCGGGTTAACTACGAACCTATTTTGTGTTGTAATACCAACGTTTCATCCCTTAACGAGGGACTTCATCAGGGTGAGTGCAGCTCACGTCGCGCCCGTATCGCCTCAAACGTTGGCGTTCTTACAACACAAAATAGGTTCGTAGTTAACCCGCATTCATAATGAATTCGTGAGTAATTTGTTTACTTAGCCGGTCCCGGCTAAAAATAAATAATTTAGGATTTTATTGATGAAATAATTTTTTTAATCAGTCCACTAGTGTCGGAGCCTCTTTAATTCAAACAAACAATCAAATCTTTCCTCTTTATAATATTAGTATAATAGATAACCTGCTTCTAGATGATGTTCTGTGGATTATCCAGCATTATTTATTTATTATTTATCTAATTATGTATCTCTGAATGCCCAGTCACCGTTGCGCGTACTGTCACATCCGTTTCTCGACCCTCGAAGAGCTGCGAGCACACAAGGTCTCTCAAGGTCACCAGCGAGCCTCCAAGAAGTACGCGCAGAGAACTGCTCGCTCCAACGAGCCTAACCCGGTCAAGAAGATCAAGATCAATACGCCGGACAAGCCGTTTGTGAAGTGCGAGCTGGTGAGTACATGTCATTATTATACAAGTCGTTATTTAGTATAAAAGTCGTTAGTTAGTATACATGCTGCTAGTTAGTATACATGCTGCTAGTTAGTATACATGCTGCTAGTTAGTATACATGCTGCTAGTTGGTATACAAGTCGTTTATTAGTATATCTGATACATGTATACTAACTAAGGTTAAGACGACAAGCCGGTTGTCAAGTGCGAGCTGGTGAGTACATGTCGCTAGTAAGTATACATGCTGCTAGTTTATATAACAGTCGTTAGTTAGTATATCTGTAGCTGGGTATACATTAAAAGTTACAAGTAGGCGCAAAGAACTGCTCGGTCTAACGAGCCTAACCCGGTGAAGAAGATCGAGACCAATGCGCCGGACAAGCCGTTTGTGAAGTGCGAGCTGGTGAGTACATGTCATTATTATACATGTCGTTATTTAGTATGAAAGTCGTTAGTTAGTATACATGCTGCTAGTTAGTATACATGCTGCTAGTTGGTATACAAGTCGTTAATTAGTATATCTGTAGCTGGTATACCCAGCTACAGATACATGTATAATAACTAAGGTTAAGACGACAAGCCGGTTGTCAAGTGCGAGCTGGTGTGTACATGTCGCTAGTTAGTATACAAGTCGTTAGTTAGTATATCTGTAGCTGGGTATACATTCTTCCAAGAAGTACGCGCAGAGAACTGCAATATTAAGCGGATACCTATAACCCAATTATTAACTAAGTATTTTCACAATTTTAAGCATACAATTAGGAACTTTTGTAATTTTAGAATGGCTAAATGCTGTGTGGATTGTCCGGCATTATTAGGAAAACATTATTTTAAAGAATTTTTAAATAACTTTTGAGGATGTCAGTAAATTGATTGTGTATTTTAGTAGGTAGTAGTTATGTATTAGTTTTTATTTAGATTTTTGTTTTTTAAGCGCTATAGTAACGTAGTGTAGGACGCCCTCCGGCCAGGTGGGATGACGATCTGCGAAAGACTGCTGGCAGATGCTGGATGCGACAAGCCGAAGACAGGGCGCTATGGCGCTCATTAGGGGAGGCCTATGTCCAACAGTGGACTAACATAGGCTGATGATGATGATGATGAAGCGCTATAAGAATGTTATGTTAATTTCTTTAATGTGTTTAGGGTGCCTGGTGCTGAAATAAATGATTTTTATTTATTTATTATTTATTGAAGTGACCGTTTGTTGCAGTGCCCAGCGATGGTATCCACGGCGTTCACTTCCTGCATGTACAAACACTTCCTGAAAGAACACCCCGACATCCCCTACTCCTCGGTCTACTCGCAGACCGCGCGCAGACTGCTCTGCCATCTGTGTGGGAAGACTTTTATGGTAAGAACTAGCGGTGTTTAGCGAGTATTTAGCGAATGTGCTGTTCCGGCGTTTTCGCGGACGATCACCTGTCGCAGCACATAATATGTTAGATATGTTTGTTTAGCATTTTAAGGAAGTTTAACATTACGTCTAACAGTAGATAATAAACAACAATATCGCGTGACAACGGCTTTATCTTAAAATTAGGTAAGGAGGTAGGAGTGACATAAAAGATGTATTTAAAATACAGCGCATACGCAAATGTATGATATGGGCTGATGATGATAATAACAGAACATTAATAAAATAAACTAGACTTATGTTGCCTGATATAAATGAATTATTATTATTATAAATAAATACTAATATAATACACCCAGGACCCAGCATTCTTCGCGGACCACGCTAACGTGCACAGTGGCGAGCGGCCGTACATCTGCGCGGTGTGCCCCGCGCGCTTCCACACGCGCCGACACCTCGGCCTGCACGCGCCGAGGCATCAGCCCGCCTCGCACGCCTGCGAGCTCTGCCACAAGCGGTTCCACAGCGCCGCCAATCTCTACAACCATAGGAAGGTATGTATAGAACAGCGGTAAAAAAGGAAGATCATTTACATAAACTAAAAATAAAAATGGACCTAATATTGATCCTTGCGGAACGCCTAATTCAATCTTTGAGCCTCTAGATCTTTCTTTACCAACATCAACTTTTTACTAGAACTCTATCAGATAGATATGATTGCATAAGGTCCAGTGCCGTGTTGTTAATTCCATAGTGTTTCAATTTCCTAATTAAAGTGCCATGATCTTCACAATCAAAAGCTTTAGAAAGGTCAAAAATATACCAATAGCGTTTTTTGATTTATCCCAAGCATCGAATATATGTTTTAATAGAACCATAGGAAGGTATGTACAGAACTCAGCCACAAGCGGTTCCATAGCGCGGCCAATCTGTACAAACATGTACAGGCTTATCCTTCCCAATAAATTAATGCTATAGTCTGAAGAGAGTGCCAAAGGTTTTCGACGGATACTTGATTTCGTGGTCAGCGAACTCCGCTACTGAGGGTCGCGGGTTCGAGTCCAGAGTCATTCGAGTTGTAAATACTAATTCTAATTTGGTTATTTAATTGTAATAAGCATAATCACCATCATCACAGATTAACTTACTTAAAAAAGCAAAGCTTTTTGTCTTAGATAATTTTTTTATCTGAAATATATTTTGTTTAAGTATTTTTAGATCGTATATTTTTGTAAATTGAGGCAATAAAATATTTTTATTTATTTATTTATAGACATCAAGTCTTTAAAGTTAAAACTGTGCATTTGATTATTTTCAGACGCACATCGGCGACCGCCGGTTCAAATGCGAGATCTGCCTGAAAGGGTTCCTCCACGCCGCCACGCTTAACGAGCACGTGCGCGGAGTTCACCACCACATACGGAAACAGAAGACCCGGAAGGAACCATACTAGACACTCAAATACGGAAACAGAAGACCGGCAGCCTTATTGTCTAACTTGAAATCCATTACCATTGAACTTCAAACCGATTACCAGTTGTAGACGCAGTCAGAATATTGTCGGTATTGTCTAAGGTATTCAACTGGTCTTCGGTTTCAGCTATTTACACAATACGTAAGTGACCAGATTGGAGAGGATTCAGGGTAGGGTAGGGGGTAACGGAGCCAATGCAGTGCAATGCTTAATGTGAGTCGCTTGACTCGCCATGTTATGTGAATATTTGCGCATATTATGCGGCATGCTATGCTCGCCACACTGTGGCTTATGGTGCGTCCAGATTAAGTATCAAGACATGTTATTTAATGTTTTTTAAATGTGGTTAAATTATAGTTACCAAAATAATAAATAATGCTGGACAATCAACATAGCATCATCTAGCCCCAAGCTAAGCAGAGCTTGTAGTAATTAATGATATACATAATAACATTTATAATATTGTACTTAATCAGGACGCACCATTGCGTTACCTAGGATGTTACGTCGTCGTTACACAACTCTGCTGCTCGCAAGTACGTCGCTGTGTTAAATTGTGTGGCTTGCTTCGCTCGCCGCTTTGGAGTGTTCTCTAGGGTAGAATAGACAATTATTACATCTCAACGAACTCAAGCGAAATTAATTCCAAATAATTTACGCATTTGATGAAAAAGTGACGTAATTTTTGTCTATTCTACTCAAAGCTAGGTGCCACCCTAAACTTAAGCGAAGCCGTAGTAAATCAAAAGCTGACAAACTCTTGTATCGAGATAAAAGAAAACATAGTTATTTCGGCGATATAGATGGCGCTAGCAAACAACGAATAAGTTAAATAAAGTCAACGAAATAATAATGTTTGATGTTTTGGAATGTATGTAATCTGACAATTATGAGTAAATAAATAAACAAACGACGAATCCAATTAAAATAAATAATAAAATATCTGCTCTCTCAGAAGGAATAAAGATCTGATATCCTATTTTATTATAATACAACTATATTATAATAAAATAGTATAACTATTATTTTATTATAGTATAACTATATTATAATAAAATAGGATAATTATTAACTCTTCAGACTCTGTGAATTTCTCATCACAATGTTTTTATTTAGAAATACTTATAGCATTAACTACACAATATATTATCAAAATCGCTCAAACCGTTTTAAGGTTTTAGCTAGATTAATAAGTATAACAGCAATAAATTTATATGTATAAAGAATTAAGATATTAGAGATGAGTTATATGTATAATATTAGTTTTATGAGATTAGTTATAAGCAGTTTTAATACTCTACCTAAAGGCGAAAGTTTGTAATGATTTGCAACTGAGATGTGGTTACTTGTTACTTGTTTCTGGGCTGGTTTCCGCAACTAGGCCACAGGTGGCCCTTTTTGCGTGACGGGTGGGGTCTGCTACTTTAACCACCCGATATCCTCCAGGAGAGCCAGCAGCTCGCTGACGCCGGTGCATGCCTCCCTAGATGTTCTCGGTCTCCCGAGGTATTGCAATCTTTAAGAAGCTACGCTATCGCACTCTACAAGCACATGCGCCGCCGTCTCCTCTGCATTCATGCACCCTCTGCATAGAGGGCTGTCCGTGATACCCAGTTTAAAGAGGTGTTTATTAAGCATGCAGTGTCCTGTGATCACCCCGACAATTAGCCGGAGTTTATTACGCTTTAGATTGAGGAGTTTGCGGGAGAATCTCGGATTTAAAACCGGGAAGGCCTCCTTTGACTGCCTACAATCCGTAATACTTGCCCAGTACTCTTGATGTTGTTTAGCTGTATGTTGACGGATCCATGAGCGGACTTGACTAAATGGTAGGGGAATTATTGGCTCAGGTCCTGTTGGTTGCCACTCTGAGCCTCTCTTCGCCAGTGCGTCAGCTTCATCATTACCTCTGGATCCGCTATGTCCTTTGATCCATTGCAGTGTGACTCTATTGGACTTACTTACCTGTTCCAGCAGGTGGTGGCACTGTATGGTAAGTCCTGAGTTGTGTTCTCTCTTGTTCAGGGCCTGTAGTACCGCGGCGCTGTCCGAGAGGATCCTGATGTTTTGTTCAGTGATCTTCCTTTCCAGCACTGCATTCATAGCCTGGATAATACCTACACATTCCGCCTGGAAGATGGAGTTGTGGGCACCCAGCGCTGCTGTTTTGTGGATGTTGAGGTCTTCCGAGAACGTTCCTGCCCCAGTTCCTGTTTTCATTTTAGAGCCATCTGTGTATATTCTTACCTCGTGTATATTTGAGCTATCACTTGGCTCTTCGTACATTTGTACAGTGAAGCTTTTTGAGTGTATGTGTTTTTTTGGTACCCTATCGTAGACCGAGAGTAACAAAGGGTTATTCCTTGCGTATTCGTCTATGATAGTGGTGTGTTGTGCTCTAGTGTCATGTACCCATAAACGTATAGCCCAGAGTCGATAGGCAGCTGCGGCTGCCTCTTGCTGCACATATAAGTGCAGTGGCGTTAGACCTAACAGGGCTTCAAGTGCTGCCGTAGGGGCAGTTCTCATACACCCTGTTGTAGCTACGCAGGCCAGTCTCTGTAGCTTTTGTAGTTTGTTTATGGTTGTTGTTTGATTTGTTCTAGTCCACCATACAAGGGCACCGTATGTCAGTGATGGTCTGATTACAGTGTTGTATAGCCATAGGGTAATCTTTGGGCCGAGACCCCATGTTCTCCCTAGCATTCGGCGGCACTGCCAGAATGAGATGGTGGCTTTTTTGGTCTTGTTTTCAAGATGTGTGGCCCAGTTTAGTTTGCTATCGAGTGTTATACCTAAGTATTTGACTGAATCGGAAAGTGTGAGTTGCGTATCGAACAGGAAAGGGAGCCTGTAGTTCCCTAGTTTACGCTTGTTGGTGAACATTACTAGCTCTGTTTTGGTCGGATTCACGGTTAATCCATGGTCTGTGCACCATGTTTCGACGACTTTTAGTGCGTTGTTCATAATGTTACACGCCACGCTGGCAAAGTGTCCCGATATGAGTATTGCCAGGTCGTCCGCGTAGCCTATTGTGTAGAAGCGTTGCTCATTAACCGATTCGTTGCTGCACCCATTTTGAAAAACTTTTCACCAGGGCTGTGAACAAATTTTCTATGACACGACTGGCGTGTCAAGCGCCATAGAAGTCCATGGCACGCTTAGCGTGCCATCAGCCATGTGTATAAAACTACATGCTTTTTTGCTTTTTTACTGGTCTAGACTTGTTTCAAGTTTAGTTGGAATCAAACCACGGGAGTGTACGGCACGATACGTTAATTACATTGGTTTTGAAGAGGTTAACTAAGTGTTTTTCCTGAAATGGAAGGTAAGTGACTTTACTTTTTCAGATGTTTCAAACCTTTTTTGATATTTTATCTAACTTTTACTAAAAATGTCACTTAGTGACTTGTTGCAGTAGTACAACGACGAAATTTTCGGATTATTTCGTCAAATTGACCTACTTTTTCTAGATTTAAATCGAAAACGCAAATACATTCCTGAAACAGAAAACTATGATAATGATGAAACTCAATGTGAAAATGAAGAAGAAACTTTGAATTATATATTTGAACAAAACTCACAATCATACTCAGATGTTGGAAATGACAAGCCTCAAAAGAAATTTAAGAACAGTGGTACATGCACAGAAATTGACGATAAAAATACTAATTCAGTACCCTCCATAATAGATTTGCATGGATGCAAAAGATTCGGCGAGTTTATATCAAATATAAAAAATAAAAAAAAAAAAAAAAATCAAATATATAAAATATAAAAGATTCGGCGAGTTTATAATTATCCAATTTGAGGTCCTTTACATAGACTTGATAAAAGAAAATGGCGCGCGCAAAGCAAATTAAAAAAGTAGGCACAGTAAGGAGGTTCCGGGTCTGAGTTCTTAATAAATTAAAAAAAGTTGTATGGTAAATTCGGTACTATGGAGGTAAAAATAAATAGGTTTAATAATGTTTCGAATTCACAACCTTCGCACACACGATGTTCTAAATTCAATTTTACTTTACCCTCTAGCTAGCGGATAAAAACGGCTTTTGCGTAACAAGGAGCAAAATATCTCTTTCCGAGGTGGTGGGATGAAAATACTCTTTTCATCCCACCAACTTTTTTTAATTTATTTAGAACTCAGACTCGGAACCTTCTTGCTGTGTCTACTTTTTTAATTTGCTTTGCGCACGCCATTTTCTTTTCACGTACCTAATATGTTTGAAACCTGGTTAACAAATGAAAACTTAATAAATGAGTGATTCAAGCGACGAAGAACTTTCTTTTGACTCCAACAGAATGAATAATAACGTTTAATAATAATAATAACGTCCCACTTTGGGACGCTCAGCGTACGCTCACTGCAGAGGTCTGCCACGCCAGCGCTTTAAGCGCCGCGAGGTCCGCCCCTTGAGAGGTGGCTAAAGTATTCAGTATTGACACGCCTATCGTGTCATAAGAACGCAATTTAAAAAGGTTGTCAATCCCTGGAACTGTTGAATTCACGCAATATCGAGAGGCTAAGACAACAGGCGTAATCTACGTGGAAAATCTGTATAGTTTCGTTCTGGGCAGACTTTTCTAAAACTTAATCTGAGGGTGTTACAATCGAGGAAAAAATGACACGCCTATCGTGTCATAAGCCACTAGTTAAAACCATTGATGACACGCCTGTCGTGCCATCAGCAACGAACGGCCAGGATCATAGCGACGGCGATGCCGAGTACCCAGGAGGGGTATTGGGTCTTTATCACTCTACCCTGGAGGAAGGTTTTTGGGTTATAGTAATAATTATTTTGCTTGGTGATTAGATCATTTGCTACAAGGTTCCATAGGAGTGGTGACAAGACGCCACCCTGGGGACAACCTCTTGACACCACACCCCGGGTTCCCCCGAATACGTCAACCCGCACCGCTCTCAGTTTGAGCATGTTAATGATCCAATCTACCAGTGTCGCCTCTACACCATGCTTCTTTAAGGCTGCATTGATGCTGTTAAAGTTTGTTTTGTCAAAGGCTCCTTCGATGTCTATGAAGGCTGCCAGACACAACGTTTTGTTAGAGATGTCTAGTTCTAATCTACTAACAACTGCATGTAGTGCAGATTCTGTTGATTTACCCGAACTGTAGGCGTGTTGTTGTGTGTGTAATGGATTTTTTGTCAGTATGTTATCCCTAATGTGTCGGTCACATAGTCTCTCTAAGGTCTTGAGTAGGAAAGAGGTGAGACTGATCGGCCTATAGGATTTTGCTTCAGTATAGTCGCTTTTACCTGGTTTGGGTATGAAAAGGACTCTAACCTCCCTCCACATGAGCGGTACGTAGCGGAAGGGATATATTCCCATCCGCCCCATTATCCTCCCCATCAATGGGGCAGTTGGGAATATATCCCTTCCGTACATTTTATTTACACAAAATTACATAAAGAAAAAAAACTGCTGATCTCTCCTTAAAACAAAAATAGGAAACATGAAATTTTTGAACTTTATGACGATTTTCTTGAATTTCAATACTTCGTATTACCTCCTCGTGCTTCCATTACTGCGTTTACGCGGTTTGGCATGCTGTACACCAAGTTCCTTATACGATTTTGGGGAATATTCTCCCATTCCTCTGTGAGAGCAATTTTGAGCTCAGGAAGCGTGATTGGGGAGGGTTTCGTTGTTTTACGCATCTCCCTAGCTCGTCCCAAGCATGCTCGATCGGGTTGATATCCGGGCTGCGCGCTGGCCACTCCATACAAGTAATGTTCATCTCTTGAAGGTAGTCATTCACAATCCTACCTGTATGAGGTCGGGCATTGTCATGCATAAATATAGCATCCTCACCCAAATTGACCATAAATGGACCAACGTGTTCGTTGAGGATTTCTTCCACATATCTTACGCTAGTTAAAGAGCCGTTTTCTATGATCACCAGCTCTGTGCGACTTTCAGAGGAAATTCCGGCCCACACAAGTACAGACCCACCACCGTAGGCTACTTTTTCTTCGATGCATGCTTGCTTGAATCTTTCCCCTGGTCTTCTATACACTCTTTGTCTTCCATCGTGCTTGTAGAGCATAAATTTTGATTCGTCGGAGAACAATTTATTGCATTAACCTAGCATTCTTACTCTCCGAGATTTTTTGGATTCTTTGAGTGACCCGGATTCATTGCTCTCGAGTGTATAAAGAATAAATCTCACTATTCATATTCAGATACTCTTGTTCCTATTTACATAATTAACTGTTAGTAGGAACAATAGGAAATAAAAAGGCCAACTTATTTGAGCTAATCAAGTTCTGGTTTATCAGGCTCTGAAAATGGTCGTCAGCGCCCCGCCCATGTGTGCTGTACCCCACCTTAGTAGGGCAGGGAATATTCCTTCCATGCCCGGCGACTTGTATAATTTGAATGTGTTAATGGCCCAGTTTACTTTATCTCCGTCGACCACCGAGCATGCTACTTCCCAGTCAGACGCTGATGGTGTGACTAGACTGGTGTTTTGCCACTGTGTTTCACCGTCTATGAGGCACCCTGGGAAATGTGTCTGTAATAGGAGTTCGTGTGTTTCAGCTGTCGTTTTTGTGTATGTGTTGTCAGACTTTTTAAGTGAACCGATCTCGCGGTTTGGTTCTGACGCTAGAATTTTTCTTATTCTATTCGCTTCTGAGTTAGACTCTATGTTGGTGCAAAAGTTTTTCCATTTAAGACGACTCCTACGCCGTATTTGCTTTTTATAGTTGGCCTGGGCCTTCTTGTAGGCATCCCAGTCGGAGTCGTCGAAGGTGTTCATAGCTCTATTAAAAGTCTTACGTACCTTACTTTTGAGCTCCTCCAGTCGTCGCGACCAGCCCTGCTTACCTGTATCAGTTTCCCTGATAACGTTGAGAGGGCAGGCTGCTTCGAAACTCTTTGTAAGGCTGAGCGTTATGTGTTGTACCGCTGCTTCTATCTCTGCTGTGCTGGTTAAGTCTGTTTCCGGTATTCCTACACCTAGGTTCTGTTGCAGAGAGTTTGTAAACAGTACCTTGTTTGTTTTGCGCGGGTTGCGCACGGGTGTAGGGATTGTTTTGTTCAACGTCAGTTCAAATCTGATCCACCTATGGTCGGAAGAGGAGGTCTCATCTGATACCCTCCAGTTGCGCACATAGTCAGAGCAGTTGTCAGTTACCAGAGTCAGGTCAATGATGGTACGGCATCGCTTCGTCACGAAGGTTGGTTCCGCGCCCCTGTTTGCTATGGAGAGGTTGGTTGTGAAGAGAAAGTTTACCAGATCGTCTCCTCTGCTGTTAGCCACGGGCATGCCCCATATGGGATGATGCGCGTTTGTGTCTGTTGACATTATCAGTTTAGAATTATTAAGGTAGCATTGTCTCACCAGATCCTTGGTGCCTTCTGTGGGCACGGCCTCGTCGCCGGGCATGTAGGCTGATGTGAGCACTATATCGTCTGTCTCCTCTCCGAAAATGCCCTGAAGCCTGACGGTCGTCAGGTCTCTGGAACAGAACTCAGTTATGGGGGTAGCTGTCAAGTTGCGTGGTACAAAGATGCACGCACGCGGGTTATTGCAAGTGTTGTCGTATATAAGCTTACCGTTTAGGTTGTTGAGACCACACACACGTCCTGCCCTGATCCACGGCTCCTGAATCAGGGCTATGGTCTCGCAGTTCGTGTTCTCCAGCACTCTGCGCAGGTTAGCCGTGGCAGTAAGGCTGTGCTGGAGATTTGCTTGGACGACGTTATAAGTGGAGGGGTTTTGGGTCACCATCATTTTGGTTTCCCTTCTCCTCCTTCTTCTCCACCACGTCATCCTCGTCCGAGGCCAGCGCCAGGTCCTCACTCATCTCCTCACACAGCGCCTCCATCGCTGTAGAGCTCGACGGTTTGGGCGATGAGTGTGGGGGAGGTGAAGGTACCCGAGACTCTTGGACTTCGGACGTTGCTGCGTTGCTAGGACCGGGCTTGTGTTCTGGGTCTGACGTCAGTATTCTAGGTTGTTCGGTCGGGGGTTCATCCTGGAGTTGCCCCTCCGTCCCGAAGAAGCGTACATAGACGCTTCCTAGGCCGTACGCCAGCCGACGGTCATTCTCCATGATGCCAGGGATAAGAGCCTCTGGGATCCCTAGCGTCACGAAGAGTATATCGTCTGCCTGTCGGTGGTGAGTGTAGGGGGTCTGATGAACCTGCGCCCATTTGTTTTGTTTTCCCAGTATGAGGCTAGTGTCTTCTAGGGAGTACGTGCAATCAGGGAAGAAGATGGCTGCACGCACTTTCTTTGTCAGGTCGCTCTGCTTAACAAAGAAGGTACATCCATGCACCACAGCTTTAGGGCCCCGTCTGTGAAGATGGGTTTGCCCTGGAAGCGGGGGGTGAAAGTAATGTCGGGATTCCTCACCTCGTCCCGGAGCCGATCATTTAAGTACTTCTTCAGTACAGTGGCTTGTTCCTCTGTCAGTTGTTCGTTGTTGATCTTTATCACCGCCACGCCGAGGTTGCTTTTCGCGATTTCAGCAAAACTAGCAGCGGGAGCACGGTTGGAGCTGTCGAGCTTTTGCTTCTTGTGTTCCCCTCTCGGGGACATAGTATCGTCCAGACGCATCCTCATGCCTGGCTCCACTTGGATCGTGGCCTGAGCCGGGATCGGAGCCGCGGCCGGGGCCTGTGCAGATCGAGTGATCGCAATGGCTGCGCGTTTCTGTCGATTGAAGCGATTGCTGCCCCACGCCTTCTTTTCCTTGCCTCTGCTACCTTCAGACCCGGAAGCCTCTACGAGCAAGGTCGTAGGATTTGCCGGCGGGGCATGCGGCTTGGAGGAAGACGCATTTTTTGCATTTTGTCTTTGTTTGTAAAAGAAGCTGGGACTGTCAGCTTTCTGGACAGTGGCTTCAGATCCTGAAGCCTCCTGTCGTTCACGCCACTGTCTCATCCTCCTCAGTTTTCGTTGGGCATTCTTACCTACTGGGGCGTTAGCCCCATCATAGGCTCGAGTAGTGGTATTCGAGGGTCCAGCCACTGGCTTTGCCTCTTTCCCTGCCTTGTTCGGTGACTGAGATGTGGTCTTTAATTTTGTAATTACTTTCTCCGCCTTAAATAAAAAAACTACTGTGTATTTTTTAGGGAAAGCGAGCATAAGTTAGTAGCTATATTAGGTATAAGAGAATAATAGTAACTTGTGTCTTTTAAATTGTAAAACTATTTCTACAGCAGATAAATACTACTCATTTTGTCAGAAAAAATACGGTTCAAATGAAAATCTAAAAACACCACATTAATGCTTCCATTATGCTTACTACTTATTGCTTACATTATTTTACATTAAGTTATCTATACTATTCCGAATTCAAAATATTTTGTACCTTCACTGTAATTTCGGAGGTCGTTGTGCGACATATTTGTAATATTATTCAATAATAAACAATTTATTTATTGTTATTTATTTATTCAAATCAAATTGTTCTTGTACAGTATTATTTCAAATGTAATTTTTATATGACCCTTTGTTCTTAAATCTATGTACTAATGTCACAGTATAGTTTCTAAAATGTAAATACAATCATTTGATTTAAAAAACATATACAATTTTTTTTATACATAATTTGTAAGAAGTATATACATTATACATTTTGAAATACTTCTTTTAAATTATATTTATACATCCTTTCTTCTTTTTCTTTTAAGGGGTCAGTTAAAAACGAACTCATTCTACAAAATTCAAAAAAAAATAAATAATAAAAACTTATATGTATTGACTTCTGATGTTTTGAATTATGAATATCAAGAAACTGATTTTAAATAGAATTATTATTTACTAGCGGTCCGCCCAGGCTTCGCACGGGTATTAAACAAAAATTTCAGAAATTATACACACTACCTAACACGATGGGTTTCACAGTTTTCATACGGATCCCTTACTTTTTTTAACAGCATTGGGATTTTTGACATTGACTCGACACTCCATAACTGACACTGGCCGTAGAGAAAAAGCAAGCACCGTGCGTATTATATTCAACCTCCTTTTCTATTCTGATGCGCCATAATAGAAAAAGAGGTTGAATATACAGCGCACGGTTCAATTATTGAATTTTTCATGCGGGTCCCTAACTTTTTTGAAAATATTATTATAGCCTATGTTCATCACGGAAAATTCAGGATTCTAATGGTGAAAGAATTTTTCAAATCGGTCCAGTAGTTTCGGAGCCTATTCAATTCAAACAAAGAAACATACAAACAATCAAATCTTTCCTCTTTATAATATTAGTATAGATTCATTGCAATGACCCGTAAAAAACTGTGTGGAACTGGACAACACATTAAAAAGTATGCGTTGCCTTATTTCATAAAAAACTAGCGAATAATATACAACAAATTGAAAGAGAGAATGAAATATACAGGGTGTCCCACGCAACATGTACCGGCGAAGGTCTGTCTAGTTATACCTACCTATCGATTGTATGTTCTGCAATTTTTTTTCCAAGTTCTAATTTAGCTTTTAATCACAAAATTTAAAATTTTGTGATTAAAAGCTCAGCTAATAATAGTAGTTAAAATGTTGCACTCATGCTAGCTTAGTCATGTAGGTACTAAGAAAATGACAAAGAAAAAGAATCTTTAAATCGCTAAAACGATGTTTAAGAGCCATGTATGTCCCAAGACCACCGAAAGATGCAAGCCCTCTGCTCTTTCGGTGGTCTGAAGCTACTTTATCTCTTCAATGGTAAAACTTTTTATTTTTTTATATAAAAAAAATAATATTGAATTAGACGTCATAGAACAAAAGTTGTTCGTCTTGATCTACCCAAGTCGCCTTTAAGAGTTTATTGATATATTTATAAATCTACCTATAACCCTAATATAAAATGGCGGTTTTTATAAAATTAAACGATAATCTATTTGACAAGCCAATCAATACACGCAGCAGACGTGACCAGCATCGCCTGTGTTCCACCAAAGCTAATACAGCATTGCTGAGTAAAGTTACGCCAACTGTATTTCTGTAAGAAACACTTCGCAAAAAAATTGCTAAAACAGCCCAAACCAACAAAAGAAAATGTATAAAATTACACAAAATCAAAAAATGTATAGCCCAAAAACTAGAAAAACTCGTGGAACATGGGAGTCCAGTCTATAGGTATTGATCTCCCCAGAACTTCGCTGGTCCAGCTTGCATGAGACACATTGTCTATACAGGGTACATAAAAAGTAAATGTAATTTATTTGCAAAACATGTGAAAAAAGGTCACAAATAGTTATTTTTGAGTCAACATGTTTGCCCAATATACATTGGTGAGCAAAATAATTAGAGAATGGCACGAGGTCTTAATCTAACTGTACATAGCAACAGCAGATCTATACGAGTACCTATTGATCTGCTGTTGCTATGTCGTTGTATATTTATCGTTTTGAATTTAGTATACCTACCTAGCATAAAATTAGATTACATTTAGAAATTCGTTATTTTTACAGCTGCATTTATCATATTATGAAAGTTTTTTGAAATAAGCCTCATATAAGTTACATTCCTTCTATAGGTTATGAACCTTTACGTTCGTTATATAAATAAAGTAGTACCTACAATTATAAGTTGCCGTGTGGTGCCGGCATAGAATTTCACCATCCCCACTCTTCCCATGGGTGTCGTACGCGACTAAGGGACACACACCGGGGGGCGGGCAGCAGCGCCCTCTGCAGAACAACTACACCGAACTGCGATCCCCAACCCGCATGCCCAGCGTGGGGATTATGGGCAATAACCCCCAAATAATGATGCTATCTATGGCGCTCATTAGGGGAGGCCTATGTCCAGCTGTGGACTATTATAGGCTGGTGATGTTGATGATGTTGTTGATGTTGAAGTCGTCTCGTGAACAGTGCAAGTGGAGATTATGGGCAATAACCCCCAAATGATAAATAATGCCATCTATGGCGCTCATTAGGGGAGGCCTAGACGTCCAATAGTGGACTATTATAGGCTGATGACATACTGATGATGATAATTTAAGTTGAATAAAAACAAATATAAAAGGTAAAGTTAAATAGTGAAAATAATTCAGTGCGCTATCGTCGCGCCCCTAAAGCGTGCTTGTCAAAGTGGCGCCAATAGCTAGCTTCATATTTGAACTCTCTATTACAGATTTTGCATTGGCGTATTGTTGTTTTCCTCGTACGTTTTGGAATAGGTTTCTCAGCTCTGCATTGGTCAGGCGTATACTGATTTTTACTATGACGAACATTTAGATGACTCACCACGTCATGCTTAGATTCGGATTTGTAGTAGCAGTGGGCGCACCAGTAATATGTATTTTCATTATCCTCAATATTTTTTTTGAATTTTTTAATGATATCTGTCGGTAGTCTTTGAAGGTTTACAGTCGAAGGCCAGGATTCTTTGTTTTCATTCAGTAATTTATTACCCGTTTGTTCGTCTCTACCCAGAGTTGGTTCGTTTCCGTTTTTATTTATTGAAGGATGGTCTCGGTCACTTTGGGTAGGATTTTCATTTGAAGGGGGTCCAACTTGGTTATTTTGACAATTTTCTTGTTCTCTCCTTATTTGATCATCGTTGCCTGGCTCTTTCAGTGCAACTTGGTCTTTGTACAGATCACCTTGATTTAGATTTTCGGGTCCATCAGATACTTTATCAGTATGCTTATAATCTACGACATGCCAAACTAATGTTTTATCTTGGGGTATTTTCAGTTGAGGGATTCCCGTTAGCGATCTATTTGCATCTTTTGATTTTAATGGTGAATTTTTCGATAAATTTCCTTCCTTTAACTCAGCTGTTACAAGTGCTTGAGCCTCGTCAATAGGCGCTGGTTTTGTTACAGCGATATCCTGTATCACTTCTTTCGCGCTTAAATCTTTATCACCGCTTGGAAGATGCTTTCTAAGAATAGCTACCCAGCGTTTCATTTTGCTATCTCTCTCTTGTGCAGGAGTTGTGAGAGCACTTTCTTGACTCGTGTTATTCTCAGACTTACGTTTTCTTTTATTTTCAATTACGTCATATGCTTTCGCTTTGGCAGTGTCAATATCGTGTTCAGATGTGATGTTCTTTACCAGTTCATTTTCTACTGTAGTTTTACTTAATTCCAACACTAGTTTATTACCTATTGGTTTATTTCCTATGCTCGCTGGTATTGGTTTCTCTTTTTCTATTCGTTTATTTGAGATTCCTAAAGTTGTTTCTTCTACAGTTTCCGAGTATAAAGATCTTTCTTCACTGTCCTTCATCTCTTCAGTTTCCTTATTATTTGATGGTTCCTTATTAGGTAGTTCATTTTCTTCTTCTGAAAAAAAGAGTATCAGATTTTAAAAATGTATTTCTTTAGGCTGACAAAATAAGCAAATTCCATACAATAAATTATAAAATTAAATTACTATTACGACGGATATTTAACAAAATATTTTTTTATGCGCAACCCTATTTTTTTTGAACATATTATTCTACCCAACTAGCACACAAGCGGTATAAGAAGCTCTATAGTGGTCGTATAGAGGCGATTGATTACGGCATTGGCTCCATAGATAAGCTGTACAGTAGCCGTATAAACTGCTATACGGCCTCTGTACCCCCAAAAGAGGCACTTTTTATACAGGTATTAGTGCTAAAGTAGCGCTACAGTAGCGGTTATGGGGTTAGAAGAGCCATACAAAGGCGCTTCAAGAGCGGTCGTGTACGCTTATTGAGGTACAATGGCGCTTTAACAGCTGTTACAAGCGCTTATGACTAAAAATAACTTCTTGTAGCGCTTTTATACCGCTCTCATCGTATTTGGTCGCCACTATGCGGCTAAAATATCGCTTATTGCGTAATTTTATAATTTTTTTTATTAATTTTAACTGTGATGAACAACGCTGGTGTAAGACATTAAATAAATTATCTAGAGTAAAAACCAAAAGGTATTATTGAATACCTATTGATTTATATTGTGCAAGATATTACTGGGAGTATCCGTTTACTGTGAATATATATACGTAATTTCGCTTCAATTTTCATGCGCCCTCAAGATATTACATTTTAACATGAAAATACAACTACGAAATATAAGTGTGTGTGTAGTGCCAAAATGTGTTTAACTTTTTAAAGACATTTTAAGCTTCTTGATAGTTTAATTAAACTCATTTATGAACAAATAATGTCGTATATTACGGAATTATATTTATAATAATGCTATGATAAATGTTGTTTTAATTTCCAAAATACAAATTAATCATAAGTAGTAATGGTGCCTGGTTATAGAGTTAATTCTCTCCGTTTTACCGCTTTAGGCTGTACAAAGGCGCCACTACTTTCTCTTGTAGACCTTAGAAGCGTACAGTTGTGGTATTAACGTGCTTTAAAACTCTTTTGGTCATAAATCAGCGCTTCAAGGTTCCATTTAAGAGCCTAAATCATAACTATTTTAGGGATCCGTCCGTGGAACTCAAAACGTCGGTAATTTTTTTTAATAATGAAGAAATTCATTTCATATCTACCTAACCAAAAACATCTAGGTTGTTGTTTGATAAAATTTCTAAAATTTATTTCTTATAGCGTTATTATAAC
This sequence comes from Eupithecia pulchellata, assembly GCA_963931895.1. Lineage (NCBI taxonomy): Eukaryota > Metazoa > Arthropoda > Insecta > Lepidoptera > Geometridae > Eupithecia > Eupithecia pulchellata. Next base: position 468,071 of record OZ007549.1, read on the forward strand.
GCTATAAGAAACTCTTATACCGGCTTTTACCGTACAGGTACTCAACAATCCCCAATTGTCGCGCTTTTAGCGCTTAAATAGAGTTATAGTACTCTGCTGTGAATATGGCGCTACAATAGTTGTAATTGACGCTATTACAGATCTTAAGAATCTATAGAAAGCCTCTTTACCACTTAAAGTGTTTCAAAAGAAACTTATAACACCTTACAAACACTCATACCTTCAAAAGTCCTCTTATAGATCTTCTTGTGCTATAAAAGATGTTTATAACTCTGACTAACCTCTGAAGCCCGTACAATAGCGCTACAAGACGTCACTGTAACTGTTTTAGGATTATGATTGCTATTGTAGAGCTACTATACCACCTTCCTGTAGAATGACTGTATAATACGATACTGTACAGCCTAAGGATAAATAAGAAGCCCTTAAACAGCTGCTATAACGCAAAATTGCTGTACAAAGTCTGCTTATGCAGCTTCTGTGCTAGTTGGGTATAGCCTATGTTCATCACGGAAAATTTTGGATTCTGGTGAAAGAACTTTTCGAGTCGGTAGTTTCGGAGCTTATTCAATTCAAACAAACAATAAAATCTTTCTTCTTTATAATATTAGTATAGACAAGATTTTTTTATGATTTTTATCCAGACTAAATCAATGTAAGACACGTACTATGTGTTACTCTTTATTGGGCCTTTTTCTTAAAGTAGCCTATTAAGGGTGCTTTTTAGCCGCGACCATAATTTGATGTAAGATTCCAAATCGCTTACCAATTTCTTGAAAGCCGTTGAAGTGTTCGTCCACAGATTCTATTTTAACAGTTACATCAACACTTTCCTTACATTTAAGTTCTTGGTCAACTTCTTTTTTTATACAAGAGCCTAGGCCCACTGTCTTGCCAAGTACTAGCGCAAGGTCAGCTTGGGTATTAATAGTATTTTTTTCTTGATCAATCCACATTTTATTATTTTTCTTTTCTTCATCTTCCATGATAACGATGACATCGTTGTCGTCTGTCAGTTTCTGGTCTGCTATGTCTTTGGTCGGAACTTGGTCATTGTGCTGGTCGCCTTGATTTTGATATATGGGTTCATCGAATAATCTATTAATAGCATTTTTTTCTTGATCAATCCACATTTTATTATTTTTCTTTTCTTCGTCTTCCATGATAACGATGACATCGTTGTCGTCTGTCAGTTTCTGGTCTGCTATATCTTTGGTCGGAACTTCGTCACTGTGCTGGTCGCCTTGATTTTGAACTATAGGTTCTTCGGATAATCTATTAATAGCATTGTTTTCTTGATCAATCCACATTTTATCATTTTTCTTTTCTTCGTCTTCCATGATAACGATGACATCGTTGTCGTCTGTCAGTTTCTGGTCTGCTATGTCTTTGGTCTGAAATTCGTTACTGTTCTGGTCGCCTTGATTTTGTACTATGGGTCCTTCTGATAAACTATCGTTATGCTTTGTTTTTACGGGAATATCTCCAGAATCCCGAACTTTTATACAGTTTTCAGGTAAATTCAGTGGCAATTCCGTTCGTAATTTATCTGAATCTTCTTTCGAATTTAATGAATTCTTTGGTGAATTTGCTTCGGGTAACTCTGATATTTCTAGTGTATTCTCGTCGTAAGGCGCCAGTTGTGTTACTGCAACTTTCTCTATTTGTTTTTCCGGAACAGGATTTCTTTTTTTGTTTACTAAATGTTTCTTATGTAAATATTTTTTAGAAGTACGTGTTTTCCTCAGATGAGAATTTATAGTAGCTTTTTTAAATTTCGATCCTGGTTTGTTAGATGCTCTGCTAGCTGGTATTAGTTTATTATTGTCTATTAGTACATTTGATATTTTTGGCGGTGGTTCTTTTATTTTTTCATTTTCTGCCTCCTTTATAACTTCCGGTTCTCGTGCTTTTGGTATATCTTGCAGCTGTGTAACAATGGGCGGAGCGTCGAAGTTTTTTGGGAATTCCCTTGATGGCGTATGTTCTTTGTTTGCGTCAAGTACAATAAAATTTGTATTCGGCAAGCACGTATTTGAGAGGTTGTGCGGTTTCGAATTTATTTCTCTTTTAAAAGTTTCAACTCTTTCACATTTCATCTGAAAAGAAAGCACTACTATTATTTTTGTCATTTCCATGATCACGGGCCATATGTGACCAGTGACCTGCGGCTCTATTGTCTAACTCAACTGGTAATCGTAATCGGCTTCAGTTTGTCATTTCAAACCTAGCCTGGACTTCGTTTGTTACTTTCGTATTGTGTAAATAGCTGAAAACGAAGAGCAGTTGAATACCTTAGACAATACCGACAACATTCTGATGGGTCTGCAACTGGTAATCAGTGTGAAGTTCACTGGTAATGGATTTCAAGTTAGACAATAAGGCTGCTGGTCACTGAGCTGGTATCAGAAATCAACATCAAACTGCTTCATTTCCTATAGACCTTGACTCTTGGACACTCACATTACATAAGTATTACTGGGAAATAAAGTGATCACTTTGATTCATTGTTCACTTCAATCTTAGCTGAGATCAGAGGCTCATTATGAGAGTCAATGTTAAAGGCGGGTATCATCCTCGATTGCACGATATGATATACCCGAAGATGGTATCCGCCAGGTGTAGAGACATTGCCAAGGAAAACGAGAGAAAAGAAATCAGGTTATGGTGATGGGTGGTTAGATGGACTGCATAATTTGGCTATTGGGGAGAGATTATGCCAATGTTCTTTTAGTACTGATTACAGACAGCCGCAGTGGCGCAGTGGGCAAAAGTCTTGCAACGCAACAGGTTACGGGTTTGATTCCTGCCTCGGGAGTCGGGACAAATGTTTGTAGGAATGATCTGCATTTGAATAGTGGTGTTTATTATGTAGGTACATAATACTAACTTAGTACCCTTATCATAAGCTTTGCTTCCTTTGGGGCCCCATGACGCTATGTGAAAATGTCGAGTATTATTTATTTATTCTTACATACATAAAAAACACAACACTGGAACAAATATCTGCAGATCGAACAAACATTTGTCTTGCGGTGGGATTCGAGCCCGCAACCTCCTGTGTCGCAGGCGGCCTTCGCCCACCGCGCCACAGAGGTCGTCATATGACATACTACAGAGTTCCATACCTTATGTGATGTGTATCGAAGTGCCTTTAAAAAAATCTCAGTATTGATCATCTGCTTCAAGAAGTTGTAGAGTCTGTTCAGCACTGCATTGCAGAGGAAGCAGACTGACAAGAGACACTCATCGTTTATATCCATCTAAAATGAGAATGGTTTATTAGAAGAATGTAAGTAAAATGTAAGTACAGTGTAACCTACTTACAATTAAACCTTACATGGATTATACTGAACTAGGTAACGTGTAAAACTATGATAATTTTTGCTAACAGACTTAAATGGGCGAAACTACTTTAACTAAATCATGATAATATTAAAATAAGCATTTTGAACAACATCAGTCTGGACATTTAGGTATGTAAAGACCTGATGCTGATCAGAAAGATGTTATGCGCTTGTAGAGTGCGATAGCGTAGCTTCTCAAAGAGTGCAATACCTCGGGAAACCGAGAACGCCTAGGGAGGCATGCACCGGCGTCAGCGAGCTGCTGGCTTTCCTGGAGGATATCGGGTGGTTAAAGTAGCAGACCCCTCCCGTCACGCATAAAGGCTGTGGCCTAGTTGCGGAAACCAGTCCAGTAACAAGTACCTAAGTAAGTAGCCTATATGTTACTACAGTTAACAACATATAAAATACTTGAAAAATGCAGGCATGGAAAGCCACAAAATGGCCTCTGCCTCAGCAGGCGTTTCTTCTTAGTTCTAATTTCATTACCTAATAATAATTTTCTTTGTTAATACAAGTTTTACCCATCTTGAACCTAAAAAAAATATTTAGACATAACTTAAGTAATTTTATACATTTCATTTTGATTATTTCTAGACACTGAGATATTTTATTTGGGAAAAAGCAGTTACATATTATAAACTAACTAGCAAACTTATCATTAATATGCCAGCGTCTTGGGGATGTTTCCGACTGGTATTGATATGGACCAGTTGAGCTACTTGTAGTTTGTATGTACACAATTCAACAGTCTGTAGTTCGTTTGATTGTTTCAATTAACATATTGTTCGTTCTAATTTGGATTTTACCCGTTGAGAAGTGATAGGTTTGAGTTAGTGTCACTGAATTGACAACAGATAGACTTAGTTCTTTGGTTTCTTAGACTAAATTAATATCTGCTTTATCTAGTTACGTAGTCATCTTAGTAGCAATGCAATTTAATTTAGTTATTATTATTTTCTCCATTCTCAGTTTAATAGTTATTGTTTGCGTGGTAAAAATCTGATGGTGTTTTTCAAAATTACCGCTCATATTATTATTGTAAATTGCCTCCATTCCATAAAAGCAATTTCATGTGTGCCGTTCGAATCATCATACCTATTGTTGTAAGCACCCAAGGTGTTCAAAAAATCTTACTACCTACTGTTTCATATTTATATTAGCAGTCAGGGTGTTCAAAATTATCTTAGCAAACAAAGCTAGTATGCAAACTCTTTTGAAATGACATTGATCTTTTTTAGGGTACATTTTATGCAGTGGCAAACCAGACACATGTTGCCATATCAAAGAAGTCAAGTCAAGTCATTGTTTGGTTTTCCAAGGTGTGCTCGCAGCTCGGTTAGGCGATCAACACAATAATTTGGAGATACCTAGGTATTAAGCCGGTCAGCCTGAACTGATCATCAAACGGTTACTATTGCATTGAATAATTTTCTTTTTGTTTTATGTTCATAAAACTATTCATATGTAGGTATTATTATTTGTCATATGTAAGTACAGCTTAGCATAAAATATGTTTGAAATCTAAATTTTATATAAGAACCTATAATTAGTTTTATGCCATTGTAATTAGGTTCTGTAAAATAATACATATAGGTAACTTGCCTCATCATCATCATCAGCCTATGTTAGTCCACTGCTGGACATAGGCCTCCCCTAATGATAATAATATAATAATAACTTGCCTGTCTTCCTTTTATGCATAGCCAAGATAACTAAATGCTAGAGGAAGTAGCATTAATAAAGATAAAGAATTTATTATTGTAAACTAGGTGTAATATTACATTAATATTGGTCTTATGTCAAGTATATTATAGTATCTCTAGTTTGCCAGCTAGGCTTACAGCATCAATACAAAATAATTAGGCACAATAATTATGAATGAATGAATAGGTACAATATCAATATGTGTTAGAATTTATCATTTAAGTATTCTTCAATGGTATAATAAGCCTTTTCTTCAAATAGTTTATTTAATTTGGTTTTAATTAAATGCACTCTTACTTTCGGAGTGTATTGATAGAGGGATCTAATTATAAATTATAGGGGCCATGCGAAAGACACTCTTCCTCAATAAGGTGGTTTTACCTGGGTGGTGGTGTAGTGTTCCCCGCAGCGAGTGCCAGCTGGTTTATGCATAACTACCTACTTCTTTTGTCTTTGCCTGTGTTCTTGATAAAAAATAGGCATTTAGGTTATCTAACGGATTCGCTAGGCACCAAAGATTTCAATATTAGTAGGTACAGTCAGTATAAAATGTACCCTAAAAAATATCAATGTCATTTCAAAAGAGTTTGCATACTAGCTTTGTTTGCTAAGATAATTTTGAACACCCTGACTGCTAATATAAATATGAAACAGTAGGTAGTAAGATTTTTTGAACACCTTGGGTGCTTACAACAATAGGTATGATGATTCGAACGGCACACATGAAATTGCTTTTATGTTTTTCAGATTATTTTGACTACTCTAGACGCTCATATCAAATTGACGCTGACTGTACCTACTACATAATTTTTTTATTTGACCATTTTGATCAAAAGTTATGGATTTCCATACAAATTATTAGTTTTGTTTAACGACGATTACTTCCCGACGACGCTAGGTCAGGAAGTAAAATTTACCGCGAAAATCGAGTTAGGTACTTACAAAATTACTTTTCATTATTTCTGTTGTAATAATAATTAGTTGTTGACTTACCATCTCCTCTGTATGCCACTCAAAAATCTCATGATATCGAGTGTGTTCTAGTGGATACATTCTGACGCCGTCTGCGAGGCAAATCCGACAAAGTTCTATTTCCATTTCTAAACGGTAACAGTTCTTTCTTCAGTCAGAAATTAGATTAGATACAACTTATCATTCCTCAGCACATGTTCTCCACTTCTATTGCTTTTATTCTCTGTAGAACACTGTCTTTCTCTCCTCAAAAGAGTCTCTTCTCACCTCAGCTAAATAACTTGTTTTTGTCTCGGGCACTCACTCTTCCTTCCTAGTCGTGTGGGAGTGGGAAGGGGAACGGAACAGGAACACGATTGGTTATTGAATTGAAGTTTTTTTTTTTTTTTGGACTGTTAGTTTTAGCTTTTGCCATTTTCTGTTTTTTATTGTTTATTTTATTTTGGGAAACACTGAAATTGTAATGGAAAAGAAACGATAGAGGATAAGGATCCAGGAGAGAAATTTAAAAGGGAAATTTTAGAAAATTGAATTGATTGGATTGCATCGGGCAGTGTTACCAGATAAATTTTTACGAAAATATCATGGCACCCACAAAAAATACGGAAGTATACTGACCAACGCAGGGCGAATAATTATACCAATAATCTACTGATTTTTTTAACATGTTTAATTTAATAATCATCATTATTTAGCGCTATAAATTTTATATTTTAACATTAGTTTTGAAGGATTAAAAATACCACTTTCTTCTAACAACTTGCTTTGTTTTTAAAAGAGCACACCTTTGTTCAGATCGGTTGTTTTTTAAATATCAGAATCAGAATCAGAATCAGAAATATTTTTATTGTGAACTGTTGTACAGAAAAGATCTTAGGTATAAGGTGTACAGTTTCAACAGCTTATCTTTAGCAGACATTTTTGTTAGCTCATACATTTTTGTTCATAATCAGATTTAATGAAACTAAAGCTAGTTATACATATTTTGTGCTAGATGATGCTGTGAGAATTGTCCAGCATTAATTTATTTATTTGTATTTTAAGATACCTACCTACTATATACTTTTAAAAAAATCACATATTCAACCTATATAATTTGTAACTTTTACATAATTTTTCACAAGAAAGGGTGAGCCAGTTCGTGCTCGTAGATTATTATACCAAATTATTTTGCATTTGTGTCTGATTAATTTGGCCATACGGTGTTTCTAACTACTTAACTAAAATATACCCAAAAATATCGACTTCCGGTTAGAGACGCAAAACAAGCGTATTCTCACCATCTGCAATTCGATATTCAATGAGGGCTTTTTTTAAATTCAACATTTTGTTCTGTCGATTGTTTATCAAAGTCGGCAATCTGTCAAATTTGCTAAAATTTACATAATGATATGGCCTTGTACGGAATTGAAAATAACGTTGCATATATTTTCAATCTACTCGTTTATTAAATGCGGCAGTATGGCGTTCAAAATCGACTTCAAAATCAACATTAGTGCTGCATGAAGCAGCAATCTATGTTATGTTATGTATAATGGGCTTGATTATTATTTGAAAAATTAAAATAATAAAATCAATCCTGACTTTCTTTTGTCGACCTGAATGATTTGCAATCTCGTCAGCTGAAACTAAAAATACCCATAACACAAGCCCTGCTTAGCTTGGGGCTAGATGATGCTGTGTGGATTGTCGGGCATTATTTATTTTTATACCTATTTAATTTACCTACGAAATGTGATCTGGTTCTTATTGACAAACCCTTTGTGGTTTTGGCAATATCTGACCCCACAAGACGGCGTTTTCAATTTATTTTGGTTTGTTTACAATGGGGTTCATCAGTTCGAGTACCTACCTACCTAGGTAGGTACTCGAATATCCCCAGACAAAAAATCGGACGACTAGTTATTATGTAATGTACGCTCAGACAAAATATTTTTTATTTTATTTTGTATTTAGGTATGTATGACCAAAGAGAATGAAACCAGTACGTTCGTGTAAGTATACGCTTCTACAACAAAATTCCAAGTGAGTTCCAAAAAATATTTCTAAATAAATTCAAAGGGATTGTTAAGAATGTTCTTTGATATAAGGCTTAGGTACTATAAAGTACCTAGCAGATTATCTAGATGACAAAAAAGATTGGGACGAGTTTTGCTCCACCTCGAAAACTAACAATCTAACAAGGTAAAGGATGGGTTAAGGTATCTTGTACGCTTCTTTACTTTACCATAAAAAGATTGAAGTGAACAATGAATCAAAGTGCTCATCACTTTATATCAATTTGTACCTATACCTATTTTGTACGTGTCCAAGAGTCCTGTAAGGTATACAAGAAATAATTTAGATTTTGTTCTAAGACGCTCATCGACTTCTGCCACGAGTCGGGTTATCATCTAATCTAGGACCAAACCAAAATATTGACAAACCCTACAAACAAAGAATTTCTTAGAATTATGTGTCCGCCTGTTATTAGTGTAGGTATATAATAAGAACCTTAAATAAGTGCCTAAGTTTAAGAACGTGCCATATAATTATATACGCTGTTGGCGTTCCAATAAATAAATACCTAAATAAATAACTCGGATTCGTAATAATAATGGTGAGTAGCCGCTCTAGGGCCGTAGCCAGAAATACTATTCGGGGGGGGGGGGGGGGGTCGAGACTTAGACCCGCCCGAGACAACATGCAATGCAACATCTTGTAGGTACTTATGCTACTTATGCTAGTACCCGGAGTGGTTTTCAACCAAGAACATTCCAAAAAAAATCGATATAAAAATAGTAACCATGGGTAACGGCGAGCGAAGCCAGCCGCCAATTTTTTTACATATTTTCGGCAGGCTGATAAAAATGACCAAAAGGCTACAGAATGAACGGCGAGCGAAGCGAGCCGCAATTTTTTGTGCGACCTTTCGGATGATGTATAAAATAGAATCAAGAGTGACAAAAGTTTATGATTAGCGAACCCTTAAACTTTTAAAGTCAAAATTATAACAGTGAGTGGAGTGACCGCCGATATTTTGTTGTGTTTGCGGCCGCTGAAAATTGTGGCATTTTCGCAAAGTTGTTAAAAAGCTTAGAATAATTCCGAATTAACGGCGAGCGGAGCGAGTCGCGAAATTTATTGTGACCTTTTCGGCCGTTACCAAATTGTTTAGAAAAGTACATAATGTTATAAATAAATACATGACAGTAAACGGAGAAAGCAATTCAATTACAGAACGACAAGAAAATAGGTCTATTGATTTATAAAATTAAAAGTAATGTTGTGATATGTCTGCCTAGCTGGAATCGGCCGTAAATGAATGCGATGCGTGTACCCAGGTCATTTAAAATGTAGAGACGAATTTTGTCGAAGAAAAGTTTGAGTTTTCAAAAGAGAATAATTTAAAGAAATATTTAAGTGCTTACATATAGTACAATGTATGTAGATACACAACAGGAATCGCATGGCATGGTGCGCGAGCGCGCCCCGTCCGCCACCGACGACTCAGAGCGCGCTTTGTTAACGGAGACGAAATGAGACGAACATTTTTTTGTGTTTTTAAGAGAGAATAGCTATTTAAAGTAAGCCGCACTTTCCACGTACGAGTACGTATCCGAGAAAATTTTACCTATTCAAGTTTGATTTTTAACGGTGCCTCAACATTTTGGGGGGGTTTGAACCCCCAAAACCCCCCCTCCCTACGGCCATGAGCCGCTCGGTGTTCCCGCGCGTTTGACCTTGAAGCGTTGAGTGATCCTCGCTTACCTACGTTTGTTTTTGCGCGCGGCTCGACATGTGGCACTTAGAAGCCAAATCAATCGTGATGCACTTCTTGGAATTTGACCCTACTTGATTATATTATTCTTATATGGGCTGAACAAGCGCTTCGAATGGTATGGAATTTGTACGAGTTTGATGACATAAAACCCGTGTGGTGACGGCATAATAAAGAATTTCACCACCCCAACTCTTCCCGTGGGTGTCGTAAGAGGCGACTAAGGGAAACACACCGGGGGGCGGGCAGCAGCGCCCTCTGCAGAACTACTCCACTAAACTGCGATCCCCAACCCGCATGCCCAGCGTGGGGATTATGGGCAATACCCCCCAAATGACAAGAACCGCCACAAAATGGCCCCCAGTTCCCGGCCGCCTCGCTATTCCTGGCCATGGTAGCGGCCACGGTAACGGCGGGGCAGGGGGTGCTAGGAATCACCGGGCTACATTAGGCTACCACACCCCACACACACTGACCCTGGCAACGTTTAACGGACGCACTCTGAGGCTTGATCACCATCTAGCGCAGTTGGAAGTGGAGTTAGAGAACATTAAATGGCATGTTCTAGGGTTATGTGAAGTCCGTAGAGAGGGGGAGGACACCGTAACCCTAGACTCGGGCCATCTTCTCTACTTTCGTGAGGGTGATAAAACATCCCAGGGTGGCGTAGGTTTCCTCGTCAATAAGGCCCTCTCTAACAACGTCGAAGAAATCTCCAGTGTGTCGACCAGGGTAGCGTACCTGATCCTTCGGCTGTCTAAGCGCTACAGCTTGAAGGTCATTCAGGTTTACGCACCGACCTCGACACACTCGGATGATGAAGTGGAGGATATGTACGAAGACATATCCAAAGCCTTACATCACACCACCAAGGCTCACTTCAACGTTGTTATGGGGGACTTTAACGGCAAGGTGGGAACCCAGACTGGCAACGAATCCCGAATAGGCCCGCATGGTTTTGGTGTTCGAAATCACAGGGGACAAATGCTCGTCAACTTCCTTGAGAAAGAGGGGCTGTTCTTAATGAACTCTTTCTTTAAGAAACAGCCCCAAAGGAAGTGGACATGGCGGAGTCCCGATTCTGTGACTAAAAATGAGATCGACTTCATCATGACGGATAGCAAGCATATATTCAGAGATGTCTCAGTGATCAACAGGTTCAATACCGGATCTGATCACCGACTCCTTCGAGGCTCTCTGAATATAAATTTGAAGCTTGAAAGAAACCGTCTGGTGAAGTCCACGCTCCGACCGAACCCAATCCAAATCATGGCGGGCACCGAGAAGTTTCAGCAGCTTCTCGGGGATAGATTCGCTGCCTTGGAACCCACTGATGACGCTGACGAGACCCTACACAATCTGGTAGAAACGCTGAGGGACGAGGGCATCAAGTTTTGCAAAAAGCAGCGTACTGGTAAGAAGTCCAAACTCTCGGATGAGACTCTTGGGCTGATGACAAAAAGACGGGAAACCACCCAAGCGACTTCGTCAGAGAGGTCAGACCTGAACAAGCGAATTGCGAAGATGGTACGACGCGACCTTCGGAGCTCTAATACACGCCTCATTGAAGAGGCGATAGAGCGAAACCGAGGGTCCAAAGTATTCACTCAGCAGCTTGGAAGGAGCCACCTGACGAAGCTTTCAACGCACGACGGAAGGACCGTTTTGTCGAAGCCGGAGATATCGGCCGAGATAGAGGACTTTTATGGCCGTTTATACGCTGCACATGCTCCCCGTTCCCAACGAGACGACCACGATTCTAGAGCCACCTTGATACGCCACTATACCGACGAACTGCCAGACATCAGTCAAGACGAGATCGTGTTAGCTCTAAGGCAGCTTAAAAATGGAAAAGCCCCCGGTGAGGACGGAATAACATCAGAGCTTTTGAAAGCTGGAGGATACCCTGTTATACAGGAGTTACAGAGCCTCTTCAACGCCGTCCTTCACAGTGGGAGAACTCCAAAGGCGTGGAGTGGGAGTTTGGTGGTGCTCTTTTTTAAGAAGGGAGATAAAACCCTTCTTAAAAATTATAGACCCATCTCGCTCCTAAGTCACGTCTATAAGCTTTTCTCACGAGTTATATCGAACCGTCTCGCCAGGAGACTCGACGAGTTTCAGCCACCGGAGCAGGCTGGGTTTCGCGGAGGATATGGTACCATAGACCACATTCACACAGTAAGGCAGATTATACAGAAGTCCGAAGAGTATAATCAGCCCCTGTGTCTGGCTTTTGTGGACTATGAGAAGGCCTTTGACTCCGTTGAAACCTGGGCTGTTCTACAATCCTTACAGCGATGCCAAGTAGACTATCGTTATATCGAGGTGCTGAGATGTCTCTACGAAGCCGCTACGATGAGTGTCCGAGTACAGGACCAGCAGACTAAACCGATCCAACTGCGCAGAGGAGTGAGGCAGGGGGATGTCATATCCCCGAAACTGTTCACGAGCGCGTTGGAAGATATGTTTAAGACGCTGGACTGGAAAGACAAGGGCATCAACATAAACGGCGACTACATCTCACACCTGCGATTCGCTGATGACATAGTCTTAATGGCGGAGTCGCTAGAGGAGCTGAACCGGATGCTGGACAGTCTAGCTTCAGCCTCCCGATGTATCGGTCTTGGCATGAATTTGGATAAAACCAAAGTCATGATCAATGCCCACATTGATCCAAGACCGGTGATCGTACATGGCCACCTTCTCGAAATTGTTTCTGAGTACACTTACCTCGGGCAGATTTTGCAGTTGGGTAAAAACAATTTCGAGAAGGAAGCCAAGAGGAGGATCCAGCTAGGCTGGGCAGCGTTCGGAAAACTACGTCGAGTCTTCTCGTCATCCATACCGCAATGTTTAAAAACGAAAGTTTTTAATCAGTGCGTCCTACCAGTCATGACCTACGGAGCTGAGACCTGGACACTCACGATAGGGTTGGTCCACCAATTCAAAGTCGCTCAGCGAGCTATGGAAAGAGCTATGCTCGGAGTTTCTCTGAAGGATAGGATTCGTAACGAATACATCCGACAGAGAACTAAAGTCATCGACATAGCTCAGAGAATTAGCCAACTGAAGTGGCAGTGGGCCGGCCATATTTCGCGAAGAACCGATAACCGCTGGGGTAAACGTGTTCTTGAGTGGAGACCGCGACTCGGTAAACGTAGTGTAGGACGCCCTCCGACCAGGTGGGATGACGATCTGCGAAAGACTGCTGGCAGATGCTGGATGCGACAAGCCGAAGACAGGGCGCTATGGCGCTCATTAGGGGAGGCCTATGTCCAACAGTGGACTAACATAGGCTGATGATGATGATGATGATGATGATGACATAATATATAAAACAAACAGCTCAGAAACAGTAACTTCGAAAAATAAAGAGCAAAATTCTATTTATTATGTTTTTATGTGTTACTTGATTCAATAAGAAGCAGTAAAAAATAAAAAAAACATTCTCTTGTTCAAAATTATTTCATTACAAATTTTTTAAACCAACATTGTGCATGTCACAGTTTTTTCTCGCTGACACTGAATAATTAATTTAAGGTCATCCGTTTTTCATACATTTTGTATTTTCCCAAATATGAGCCATATGAGCTTAATTTTACAAATAAATAACTGTTTTTGGCATTGTTATAGGTCGTTATTTGCGACAAATTATGTTTCATTAAAGAAAACACTTGATTTAATTAGAAATAACGGTAATTTTAGTCCATTTTTGTCACTGTGTGGGTGAACACCGAACGAACGTCATGAACTTATGAGTGTAAGCGGCGACGACAACGTCATCTGTGAGAAACATAAAGAATCAACTAGAATCAACTCATAATACCTTAGCTTACCATTCATAAACTGTGATTTTGTTCGTTCAAGCATCTAGAACGTATTATATTCGTCTTTTAGTGTTGTCATGTGATTTGGCTGTCTGTTCTTTCCTTGGTTCTTTCAATGTATATCGTTTTTGTATTCTGTTGTCATTGACTTGTTTAGATTTTTGCAAAACGAAGCAAAACTATTTTCTAAAACAATCAACTTCCCAAAATAAATGATAGAGCCACGGAAGATGGAGATTCTAATAAATCTATATCTATACTAATATTATAAAGAGGAAAGATTTGATTGTTTGTTTGTTTGTATGTTTGTTTGTTTGTTTGTTTGTTTGAATTGAATAGGCTCCGAAACTACTGGACCGATTTGAAAAATTCTTTCACCATTAGAATCCTAAATTTTCCGTGATGAACATAGGCTATATAATATTTTCAAAAAAGTTAGGGATCCGTATGAAAACTGTGAAACACATCGTGTCAGTGTGTATAATTTCTGAAATTTTTGTTTAATACCCGTGCGAAGCCGGGGCGGGCCGCTAGTACTTTATAAAACAGGAGTGATTCGAATCCAAGCACAGGCGGCAGATGGCGTATCGTGCCCAACAGTTCACACTATAATCTTTGCCTGTGTGAGTAATTTGGCCCGGCGATTTTGCTCTTCCCAAATACAAGTTCTATAAATGTTTTCAACGCTTGAAAAATTTATTGGTATATGAAAAACAACGTACCATTTGCGGCAAATATATAACTTTTAAATAATATGCATAATTGAATAAGAAAACAATAAAAAACCACAAAATTGAACATCAGCGCCATCTATTGGCGAAGGTATGCCTAAACAAGGAGAACGAACCACCTTAAATACAAATCCCACATGTACAGTAAAAATAAGAGTATTTTCTGACAGCTTATTTCAGGCGGAAAAAATAAACATCAAAATATGGAAAAGTAAGTAGGTACCTACATACACCAAGGTACCGTAGACTTAGTGTTGACATTGCGGTTCTTAAGATATTTTGTTCAGCGAAATCTATTGGACTAAAATTATATCCCATACAAATTAATCTGCGTAAACACGGCTTTCCAATGATACCTCACAAATTAATTTCGCTTACAATCGAAAAAATTCGCACTTGCTTCACCCCGAAAAGACCGAAACAAGAATCTGACTTCTCGAAGTTTCTCCGTTGTGTCTATGAATTTTTTGTTAGGTTGGCATACATGAACACAAAGGTCAAGGAAGTGCGAAAAGGATGGCAATCATTCTTTTCGGCTAATGTAATCATAATCAGTAAAAGCAGGATAGAACAATTATTGCTAAGAGGCCGCGAAATTCAAACTTGGGTCAATAATGTAATGACCCACGGTGCATTCGAGGACGACGTTTCAAAACTGGGTTAAAGATGCCCCAGAGTTGATTCAGCGGGTAGGTACAGACCAAGCGAAGGCTAACAATCGAACGCGAACGAACCAGTGTGCTGTGCACGTTATGGTGCAAGCAAGCGAGTCCGAACGAGAGCTTTTTTACGTGTATTATGTTATCCTGTGGCCGTGCTCCGCCCGCGGGTTTGCATCCGAGTAAAAATATGAGCAATTTTCTTCTTTCGCTACTACTAGGAACGATCGGGAATATTTTTTCTTGATTATTTGGACCCCCAACCCCCCCCCCCCCCTCCCTACGGCCATGGACTCGACACTCCATAATTGACACTGGCCGTAGAGAAAAAGCAAGCACCGTGCGCTATTATATTCAACCTCTTTTTCTATTCTGACGCGCCATAATAGAAAAAGAGGTTGGATATACATCGCACGGTTCAATTATTGAATTTTTCATGCAGATCCCTAACTTTTTTGAAAATATTATATAGCCTCTGTTCATCACGGAAAATTTTGGATTCTAATGGTGAAATTTTTTTTCAAAACGGTCCAGTACTTTCGGAGCCTATTCAATTCAAACAAACAAACATACAAACAAACAATCAAATCTTTCCTCTTTATAATATTAGTATAGATTAACTAGTTTTTCGATTGTATCTAGAGCTGCAAGCAGTTGGGATGCGATGTATTTGCCTTAGGCAGAAAGTCTTTGATTTAATGGAAATCAATATCCATGTGAGAAATTTGCGATAAAAAAATGTCACCCATCTGGAACAAGCTGAACGTAGCCTCCGTAGTTCAAGTATAGAAGTACGTAACGTACCCAAAAAGTCTGGCGAGACTAAGGCTGACCTGGTAGACATGGTAACAAAAATTGGATCCGCACTAAATGTACCGGTACAGAAAACAGATATACGCGACGTGTACCGTATAAATAATAAGTCTGAGAACCAGCCTATCATCGCGGAATTCACAAGTGTAATGCTGAAGGAAAGTATTGTCGGGTCAACTAAGGCATATAACAAGACTTATAAGACGACCAAATTTTGTACGTCTTATCTTAAAATTCAAGGACCAGCGAAACCGGTATTTATATCGGAATGCCTTTCACCGCAAACTAAAAAGATTTTCTTCCTGGCGCGGGAATTTGCCAAAGAAAATGGCTATAAATATTGCTGGACCACGCGTGGCCAGGTATACTTACGCAGAGTAGAGGGATCTTCTCTGGTGAGGATCAATAGCGAGACCGACCTAGAAGCCCTAATGATTAAGTGACTAGCAGTAAATACTATTTACCTATATTTTGTATATTGCATGTTCTTTATAATAGTGTACCTCACGGAACATATCACCTTAAAGCTAACTAAATTTCTACATAATAATTTAAAATCAATGTTAAACCTCAAAGAAAAACATATCGTTTTAGTATATTTATATTACATATTTACACTTTATATACAATACTATATACAAATACACAATATTTTTAAAATAATTACATGCACATTTACTTTGTGCGTTAACACTTATACCCTATACTTACATGCAAATCTGCCAACCAAGCACACATTTACCTTTTTCAAACAAGATGGATGATAATTCTTTTTAGGGTTTTGCCATCGGTTGCAAAACCCTTATGAAATCGCTTTGGGTCTGTTTTGTGTTTTGAATCCTTAATATCTCAGAAACTACTGCAGCTATTGACTTGAAATTTGAAATAATAATACATTTTGTGCGCCCGCACATATTTATAGAAAAATAAATGAAAATAAATGAAAAATCAAAATGAAGATTTTCCATACAAATTTTGAAATCGAAATTTTAAATGGAACGTTAAATTTCGGTAGATTTCATACTTTTTAAAATATTTTGAAAATGGTCAAAAAAATGACCGTTCCCCCCCCCTTATCTCTGAAGATTGCAGAGCGATCGACGTGATATGTACCAAGTGTTTGTAGGTATTGATCTATATTTTATAGGAAAAATATAGAGAAGTCTGTAAAAATAATACTTTTTGAAATATGGTCAAAAAAGGGCGGGAAAAATTTCTAAAGGGATGACTACCCCCCCGAGTTGGGTATCAAATGAAAGGTATTGGTTTGTACATTCCAATGCAGTTTTTGAAATTTCGATAGATTTTATACTTTTTGATATATTTTGAAAAAGGTTGAAAAATTTACCGGTACCCCCCCTCTATCTCCGAAGATTGCAGAACGATCGATTTGATATGTACCAAGTTTTTGTAGGTATTGATCTATATTTTACAGGAAAAATATAGAGAAATCTGTAAAAATAATACTTTTTGAAATATGGTCAAAAAAGGGCGGGAAAAATTTCTAAAGGGGTGACTACCCCACCGAGTTGGGTATCAAATGAAAGGTATCAGTTTGTACATCTTAATGCAGTTTTTGAAATTTCGATAGGTTTTATACTTTTCGAAATATTTTGAAAAAGGTCGAAAATTTGACCGTTCCCCCCCCTCTATCTCCGAAGATAGCAGAGTGATCTATATAAAATGTACTAAGCGTTTGTAGGTATAGGTCTATATTTTACAGGAAAAATATAAAGAAGTCTGTAAAAACAATACTTTTCGAAATATGGTCAAAAAACGAATTTTCATACAATGGGGGCTATTTCATTGAGAGCAATATCAAATCAAAGGTATGGATTTCGACAATTCAAAACAGGTTTTAAAAATCGTCTAAGTTTCATACTTAGTGAAATACGTAGAAAAAAGTCGAAAAAATAATTGTAGGTACCAACCCACTTACCTACCCACTAATCTCTGTAGTAACTGTAATAGTAGGGTTCCACAGCGCCACGAAACCGTTGTTTTCAAAATTTAAAAGTCCATACCCAATGTATTCCACTGCGCTCGAAGAATATTAAGATAATAAGATTATTGAATTCATGAATTCCACCGTGCTCCAAAAAAATATGAGAAGAGTAATGTATCCTGGATAATCCACACAACATCATTTAGCGACAAGCTAAGCAAACTTGTGTAATTCGTACTACTACGATATCTGTTATACTTAATAAAGTATACAGGGTGGAATTTTGTAATGCCACCTGGAGGGAAAGTACTCTTAATACTGTAGATAGAAAATTGTAGTCAAAGAAAACATTCCTTTAATTTTAAAAAGAAAGAAAACAGCATTCAAAGATTTTTGAAAATTCGCTTGCCACACCCGGGAATCGAACCGACTAAAATCTGTAAAAATTACACCCTGTACTTTAATTGCATAGATCGTTAGGGTCAATAATAAGGATGAAATCTCTCTAACAAACTTAATAAATTAAATGAAAGGAAAACCATGAAATCTTAAATTATAAATTGAATGGGTCAAGTTAAGCACTTTAACTTAAAGATTCATCTGTTTACTTGTGTCAGTAGTAGCAGAATCATTACTGCCTACATTAATAACCATTTTAATACCTGGATTGGTACCAACGGCACAATCAGATGGCCTGCGAGATCACCAGATCTCACCCCTTTAGATTTTTTTTTTGTGGGGATATGTAAAAAATCTAATTTACCTACATGAAATCTTACGCGAATGTTATCGAGTTGAGAGTTGAAGTTCAGAATACGATTTATAATATTTACCACAACACGTTATTAAAAGTTACTAGAAATGAATTCGTTACAAGAATAAATTTGTGTATCCAAGAAAATGGAGCCCATTGCGAGCAACTAATTATGTAGTTAGTTGACTTTTTATTGTAAATAATTTAAGATTTCATGGTTTTCCTTTCATTTAATTTATTAAGTTTGTTAGAGAGATTTCATCCTTAATATTGACCCTAACGATCTATGCAATAAAAGTACAGGGTGTAATTTTTACAGATTTTAGTCGGTTCGATTCCCGGGTGTGGCAAGCGAATTTTCGAAAATCTTTGAATGCAATTTTCTTTCTTTTCAAAATTAAAGGAATGTTTTCTTTAAGTACTATTTTCTAACTACAGTATTAAGAGTACTTTCCCTCCAGGTGGCATTACAAAATTCCACCCTGTATATAAGTATCACATTAGATGATTTATTTTTGTGTACGTAGAAAAGGACTAGAACACTCGAACAAATAATCTGCAGATCTTACAAATATTAGTCCCGAGGCGGGAATCAAACCGCAACCTCCTGCGTTGTAAGCCCACCGCGCTAACAGGTCGTCAATATACGTACCTACCTAAACGACAAAAGTTCAAAACCCTCGGCGCGCGAGTTACACTCGCACTTGTCGTACTTGTTTAATTACTGAAGTAGATAGCTCTTTTGTTCCTGACTGTCACCTAGTGGCTGAGTCTAAGGGATGTCTTCGAGCCCTTAGCCCAATGCCGTGCAATAACTCTAGCTTATGTATACTGACCCTCAATATACGTAGCATAAACTGTAACTTTGACTTGTTCCTTGCTTTTGTTTCGTCTTTAGACATAAAGGTTGATATTTTTGTTTTAACCGAATGTTGGACAAGTAGCTTTAAACCCCCGCCGACACTGGAAAACTACAACATGTATTGGACTAAAACTAAGTTAAACCAAAATGATGGTGTGGTGGCCTACGTACGGCGGGAAATTGAATCTTCCTTTATTGAGCCATCTTTTTCTGACGGCAACTGTCTTATAATAAATATTTCACCAGACTATACTATTATATGCACATATCGACCACCAAGTTTCCGAAATTCTGATAGATATTTAGAATCGATTAACACAGTATTAGACAATATAAATACCAGGAATGTAATATTTACTGGAGACATCAACTTGGACATTATATCAGAAGAATTAACGTCATCATCGGAAAATTATCTTAACTTGATGGCCGCATATGATCTTAAACAATGCATTAACCTACCCACCAGAACTTCGACATGCATTGATCATTTTATGGTAAAAGTAACTGGAGCATGGAAAACTTTGGTTTTTGAACAACAATTGACTGATCATTCTCCTATACTACTATATGTCAATAATGCTAGAACTGCTAGATCATCTACCAAACATAAAAAGGTTACAGTTGATTATGAAGGAATTGGACAATTATTACAAAAGGAAACATGGCATGATCTATATACAATTGCAGATGCTAATATTGCTACTGATTTATTTACATCAAAAATGATTTCTATGATTAATGAACATACACAAACTAAAGTAATTTCTAAGAGGAATCAACCTCTTAAGCCCTGGATATCGTTCGATAAAGAAAAGAGACAAATTACATATGAACCTTAAAAAGGCTCCACTTGACATTGAACTAAGGGAAAAGTATAATAAGTACAGGAATACATGTAATAAATTAATAAAAGATCTAAAAGCTACGTATTATAAACTAAAACTAGAAAAAGAGAAAGGTAATATAAAAGAAACTTGGAAAATTATAAAAGAAGTGTGTAACTTTAGCCAGGTTAAAACCCCTTCCCTGGATCTTCTAAAAGTTGGAGATAGCCCCACGGAATCACTTACTAAAGTCAACCAGTATTTTACGTCAATCGGAGATAAACTTGCTAGCGAAATGGTACAACAGAATCAGAACTGGCTTCACGCATTCCTACTAATCCTGCCCCTGTAAAGTCTATGTCTATTCTACCAACGGATCCTTCAGAGGTTAGATCTATAGTTTCACAACTAAGGTCACATAGCGCACCTGGATGGGACCAAATTACAGCGGTTCTTCTTAAAAGGTTTATACCTTTCTTAGCTGAACCTATTGCATTCATTTGTAATCTGGGATTCAGCACAGGAACATTTCCAGCTTCTTTTAAGAAAGCAATGGTCAGCCCTGTATTCAAGGCAGGTGATAGGGGAAACCCATCTAACTATAGGCCAATCTCACTGTTACCTACACTTTCCAAAATTATGGAAAAGCTTATAAATAAAAGACTTTTGGCATACTTGGAGATGAATAACCTCCTTAGTATCAATCAATACGGTTTCAGACATGGACGCTCCACTGATGATGCAGTACTTACTCTTACCTCACTGATTAAAAAATACTTAGATGGGGGTGATAAATGTGTTGGCATCTTCTTGGACCTACAGAAGGCGTTTGATACGGTGTCGATCCCTATTCTTTTATCGAGATTGGAGAGTATGGGTATCAGAGGCATAGTGCATGACTGGTTTACGAACTACCTATCAGGTAGATCACAAAAAGTTCGAGTAGGGGGTCATGTAAGTGAGAGTAACGCGTGTACATTTGGTGTACCACAGGGTAGTACATTAGGTCCAACACTTTTCCTAATATACATAAACGACCTTTGTAGTACTACCTTGAAGG
Organism: Eupithecia pulchellata; assembly: GCA_963931895.1. Classification (NCBI taxonomy): domain Eukaryota; kingdom Metazoa; phylum Arthropoda; class Insecta; order Lepidoptera; family Geometridae; genus Eupithecia; species Eupithecia pulchellata. Next base: position 489,335 of record OZ007549.1, read on the forward strand.
GACTAGACCTTCTGATGTTTGCAGATGACACCGTGCTCCTAATACATGACGAAACATGGCAAAAGACTGCACGCCTAGCAGAGAGAAATCTTGAGGTTGTTACTCATTGGCTAGAGGAAAGTCTCCTTACGTTAAATACTAGCAAAACAAAGTATATGTGTTTTAGTAAAACAAATTATGGACGTCCTTCTAAAGCTCTTGATCTTAAAATCCACACGTATCCCTGCAACGTTAAAACCGCACGTGATACTTGTCTATGTTCAACTCTTTCCCAGGTGGAATCGATTAAGTATCTTGGTGTGCTTATTGACGACAAATTGAACTGGAAACAGCACATTTCAGCACTTGCCTCTCGAATCAGGAAATTAATTTATATTTTTAAAACATTAAGATCTGTAGCCGATAAAAACCTTTGTATTCAAATATATAAGGCATTATTATGTGAATGTATTTGTAGGTACTGCATCTGTTCCTGGGGAAATGCCGCAAAAACCGATTTCGGCGCCGAGTGCCGACTTTCTCACTTTGCCAACTTTTGCAATATTCAATGTAAGTATTAGCGGAGTGCCGACTTTGAAAAATACTATGTATTTGTTCGCTGATTGTCGACTTATTATAAATTTACGTATTTTATGAGTACTTTGCCTACTATTATAAACTTCGTTACTTCTGAAAGCACGATACCGACTGTGGTACAATTAAGTTAAAAAATGTTGGGGGGTTCAAGTAGCGCACACCCGTTACTTCAGTTTTATACTTCCATGGGCACGCTTGTGTTGTTTCTATTTAGAATGCATTGAGATTATATTTATTTCATAGATCAGACTATAACCTTTTTGTTATTTGATGCAATGTCAAAGATAAAGAATTCACTTACGTCAATTCATATTATTGCTCTCTTGTTTATTGTATACTCATTGGTATTGTATGTTATTATCTTTGATTATATACTTGTCTAGATAGAGAGTTCGAGTTTCAAAACGGTTAAAAATGTATCACCCCACTGATGGGTTATAAGCTCGTTCCGCCCGCTCAGTCGTGACGCTGTCACTGTATGGTAAACACGCGATCTGTGAGATACAAAAATGAGGATTTGCGCCATAAAAGTGTGCAGGAATTACAGTGGACGTTTGCAAACAATTTAAAAAATCACTTAGCATCGGTAAGTAAACTTAGAATTACTTAAGATAGAGAAACAATTAAATAAGTAAAGTTTTTTCTGTGGTTTTATACGACGCCATGTTTACATGGTTGCCAGCTCTTGGAGTATAAAATTTCGCAGTTTTGTGATTTTTAATTTGAAAAAAATATTTTGTCATGACCCAACAAATACATATTTTTCCGTAACTATTAGCGTTATTAAAAGTGAAACCATTTACTATTATTATTATGCCAACCTTAATGTATTAATCGGTAGTTAAAATTGATATTAATTTTGCGGTTTTTTGTGATGTTTGATACGAAATAGCGACGACCACTGTGGCGCGGTGGGCGAAGGTCCGCCTGTGACGCAGGAGGTTGCGGGTTCGATTCCCGCCTCGGGACAAATATTTGTACGATCTGCAGATATTTGTTCAGGGGTTCTGGTTGTTTTCTATGTATAATAAAAAATATCTATCTATTTAATAATATTATATTATGTGTATCAGTCATCTAGTACCCATAACCATAACACAAGCTCTGCTTAGCTTGGGGCTAGATGATGCTGTGTGGATTGTCTAGCATTATTTATTATTTATTAAATACAACCAAGGTGTCAATTTGGGGGAGGGGGGGTTCTAGGGTTGATAAAGAAAGTATCTACATTTACACCGTATACCTACTAAATAAGGAAATTATAGTTTACCTATTTAAATTACAAAACCTGCGGCTGCGTTGAATGGTAAAGCCAGTGTCGTCTGCTTTTTTTTACAGAATACCTACTGATCCTGTTTTAAGAAAAAAGCGGATAGAAATTATAAGAAAAAGCCGGAAAGAGGATGTCTGGAACCCAGCGAAGACAGCAGTTATTTGCTCTTTAAATTATAAGCTGCATAAATAAATAATCCTGTACTGTGTGTGTTTTTTTACAATAGATTTATTTACCTAGTAATCCTTATTAAATTTTTATAATTATAGAAATAATATAATTTAAAAATCACATCATCATCACATCACCAGCCTATAATTAGTCCACTGCTGGACATAGGCCTCCCCTAATGAGCGCCAAAGATGGCACTATCATTTGGGGGTTAATGCCCATAATCCCCACGCTGGGCATGCGGGTTGGGGATCGCAGTTCGGTGGAGTTGTTCTGCAGAGGGCGCTGCTGCCCGCCCTCCGGTGTGTTTCCCTTAGTCGCCTCTTACGACACCCGCGGGAAGAGATGGGGTGGTGAAATTCTATGCCGGCACCACACGACAATAATGTACAATTTAAAAATATAAAAATACAATTTTTTTTTACCCCTACTATTATTGGAAATATTCAAAAGCTGGTATCACTCGGTACGGCCAGATGTGACGTTGCGCTCCTGTAGTTACACATACTTGTGTGCGTTAATTCGCACACAAGCCCTTCAAACCTGGCCTGTTGTTTTTGTTGCGATTGCAGCGCAACACTCTATCTAGACAAGTATATAATCAAAGGTTATTATTAAGAATTGAATTGAATTTACGGACGTGATCTTGAAAATGAGTCAAGATGTGTGTTTTCTCAGGAATAGATTGGTAAATATGTAAAATATTTCTTATTTTTAAGGTATTAATGTAACCACCCGACATACCTATTAACTTATATACAAAACTAATTGACTAAGCTAAAAGGAACCCGTAAGCGTGAAGGTGTAGGTATATCTGGTATATATGATATTAATTAACGGTTAATGTTCTTAGGGTGGACGGACGCTTTGGCGTATGGGCTACAGTCACACATTTGAGAAAAAGAACAAATACTCGTCGCTTTGGCGATGTTCTAATAGAAAATGTCCTGGCTCTGTGACGTGGGTGGAAGAAGATGGAACTGTTGCCAGAGATTCTGATCACAGCTGTATGCCCGATGTTGATGCTTTGAAAGTGGCGAAAATCATGGAAGAATTAAAAAAGGCTGTATGTGATGACTACGGTCCGATTCAACAAATTTTCGAAAAGTATGTTATGGAATTCCGTAAAAATACAGAGTATGACGGAATAATTCCAACTTTTGATTCAGTCAAAGATACTTTGTATAGAGCAAGAAAAAAGCATTTAGAAGTACACGCTACAGTTTTCAAGACTTTAGAGACAGTTGTGTTGCCACGAAGATTAACAGAGAACTTTTTATTAATAGAAGACGGTTCTACTGACAAAATTTTTGTTTTCTGTAGCACTGAAGCCAAAGATACTATAAACAGAGTGTCTGATTACTATGCTGACGGGACATTCAAAGTGCCTCCAAAACCGTTCATGCAAATCTACTCACTTCATGGGGAAGTCGGAGGTAATCCGATTATTGTTCCCTTGGTATTCGCTCTGTTACCCAACAAACAAGAAACAACATATGAGAGATTATTTACGTTACTTCGTCAGCACTTGCCACAAATGAACCCATTACATTTCCACAGTGATTTTGAAATGGCAGCAATGAATGCCTTTCAGAAAGTATTTCCTTGTGTAAGTACACGGATGTTTTTTCCATTACGCTCAGGCTTTACGTAAAAACGCAAAGAAAGCAAATTTATATAATACCAAAGAACAGAAGGAAACAATAGCGTTATATTATATACAGCTTTAGCACATCTGCCACCGGCACACATTCCCGAGGGCTTCCTTTCGATTAATTTTGAAATTTCTTCTGACAACACCTCTGCCTGGAATGATTTCGTTGGCTACTACGTTAAACAGTGGATGAGATATGATACAGTGGCAATCATGAGCTGTTACGGAAGACCTCATCGAAACACAAACATCGTAGAAGGATGGCATTCCAGATTAAATAAGATCGTCGGATTTAAGAAACCACATCTTTTCCCTATCATAAAAGTTCTAAAAGACGAAAGTGTTCATTGCGATTACAACGTTAGAATGAATAACATGCACTTACCAATTTCCAAAAAACAATTAAACAAGTTTAAATTAAGAGATGAACGTATAAAGAAGATCACTGAAGATTATTTAACAAATAGGATCGATGTAAAGACTTGTTTAATGAGACTCAGCAAAGTAAGATTTCTAAAATAAAATTTAACTGCATTATAACCAACTTTATTATTACAATATAATATTTTGATTGCCTTAATTTTTACGTGAAATGTTCTTGACTGTACATAAATTTGACAGACTGCGAAAATATACACGACATAATTGAATAGTCTACAAAACGCTACTAATTGCATAAACATAACAAAAATCGGCACTCCGCGAAAGTCGTCGATAAGCGATTAGTTGCATAGGACTTTCCAAAATTCGGCAGTCCGCTGTAACCTGTATTGAATATTGCAAAAGTCGGCAAAGTGCGAAAGTCGGCACTCCGCGCCTAAATCCAAAAACCCACCTCATAGCGGGTGAACGTGCCCAACGGGCTGTCCTTAAAGTCCTTCTGCATCTCCCCTACCGTCATCCCACAACAGAAGTATACAACACTGCCAATGTGCTAACTATTAGGAAATTATTTATCTTTGAAACACTTAAGCGGTACCACAAACAAGTAGTCCCCTATTTGCCTCCATCAAAAACAAGTACGACAAGTGCGAGTGTAACTCGCGCGCCGAGGGTTTTGAACTTTTGTCGTTTAGGTAGGTACGTATATTGACGACCTGTTAGCGCGGTGGGCTTACAACGCAGGAGGTTGCGGTTTGATTCCCGCCTCGGGACTAATATTTGTAAGATCTGCAGATTATTTGTTCGAGTGTTCTAGTCCTTTTCTACGTACACAAAAATAAATCATCTAATGTGATACTTATATATACTTTATTAAGTATAACAGATATCGTAGTAGTACGAATTACACAAGCTTGCTTAGCTTGTCGCTAAATGATGTTGTGTGGATTATCCACGATACATTACTCTTCTCATATTTTTTTGGAGCACGGTGGAATTCATGTATTCAATAATCTTATTATCTAAATATTCTTCGAGCGCAGTGGAATACATTGGGTATGGACTTTAAAATTTTGAGAACAACGGTTTCGTGGCGCTGTGGAACCCTACTATTACAGTTACTACAGAGATTAGTGGGTAGGTAAGTGGGTTGGTACCTACAATTATTTTTTCGACTTTTTTCTACGTATTTCACTAAGTATGAAACTTAGACGATTTTTAAAACCTGTTTTGAATTGTCGAAATCCATACCTTTGATTTGATATTGCTCTCAATGAAATAGCCCCCATTGTATGAAAATTCGTTTTTTGACCATATTTCGAAAAGTATTGTTTTTACAGACTTCTCTATATTTTTCCTGTAAAATATAGACCTATATCTACAAACGCTTAGTACATTTTATATAGATCACTCTGCTATCTTCGGAGATAGAGGGGGGGGAACGGTCAAATTTTCGACCTTTTTCAAAATATTTCGAAAAGTATAAAACCTATCGAAATTTCAAAAACTGCATTAAAATGTACAAACTGATACCTTTCATTTGATACCCAACTCGGTGGGGTAGTCACCCCTTTAGAATTTTTTCCCGCCCTTTTTTGACCATATTTCAAAAAGTATTATTTTTACAGATTTCTCTATATTTTTCCTGTAAAATATAGATCAATACCTACAAAAACTTGGTACATATCAAATCGATCGTTCTGCAATCTTCGGAGATAGAGGGGGGGTACCGGTCAATTTTTCGACCTTTTTCAAAATATATCAAAAAGTATAAAATCTATCGAAATTTCAAAAACTGCATTGGAATGTACAAACCAATACCTTTCATTTGATACCCAACTCGGGGGGGTAGTCACCCCTTTAGAAATTTTTCCCGCCCTTTTTTGACCATATTTCAAAAAGTATTATTTTTACAGACTTCTCTATATTTTTCCTATAAAATATAGATTAATACCTACAAACACTTGGTACATATCACGTCGATCGCTCTGCAATCTTCGGAGATAGGGGGGGGGGAACGGTCATTTTTTTGACCATTTTCAAAATATTTTAAAAAGTATGAAATCTACCGAAATTTCAAAAACTATTTTGAAATCTACAAACGAGTACCTTTCATTTGATACTACTTTCAACTTTGTACGTTCCATTTAAATTTCGATTTCAAAATTTGTATGGAAAATCTTCATTTTGATTTTTCATTTATTTTCATTTATTTTTCTATAAATATGTGCGGGCGCACAAAATGTATTATTATTTCAAATTTCAAGTCAATAGCTGCAGTAGTTTCTGAGATATTAAGGATTCAAAACACAAAACAGACCCAAAGCGATTTCATAAGGGTTTTGCAACCGATGGCAAAACCCTAAAAAGAATATTTAGATGTCCTGTTCCAAAAGTAAAATCACGTTTTGCCAACAAACAGTATCACTACATTGCTCCCCAACTCTACAATAAATTAAATATAGACCTTAAAACAAAATCAGTGATATCATTAAAAACATTTGAATTTAAAAAAATACTTATAAATTGGATTAAAAAATATGACTATGAAGGCATTGAAAAAATGCTTGTTGATTTATACTTCTAAATAACAGCTACACACATTAGCACACATATTATAATATAAAATCTCTATTACAATAATAAAATATGTATATAGGTAAAACTGTATTATATAGATATTATATACCTACTTATATTTGTAAATTTTGTATTGATTAGTCAAATTAACATTTGATGTGATGAGGTACACAATTATTATTCTTCTATTTCTTATTTATTTTTTAAAGTATAGTTTTTCTATTTTAATTTGAAATGTTAATTTCATTGAAATTAACATTGACATTGTTAATTTCAATAGTAGGGTTTTTTCTAACTTTTGTTTATTTTATATTGTTTTAGGTTTTTTTTTCTAACTCTACTTTTACTTTAGACACGAGATATTAAACTTAATTGGAGAAGCCCTGGGTCCTAAAATACAGCCTAGGCTAGTTTGGGACCCTATGGATTCTAAGTAACTGAAAATGTATTTGTGTCAATAAAGAATTTGTATATTTGTATTTATTGTATTTATCTTTAAAAATTGATCTTTTTCGTAATCGAGTTTGAGTTAGTCGACACGACACCCATATAAGTGGATGTGTTTTTTCAATGTACAGTGCGCGTCAGAATTAAGTACCCCCCTTGTCTACATAATATTTACGACTACTTCGAATTCCCTTGTAACTTGTCACATATTTTCTCGTGCAAAAATTTATCACATCGCCGCTCAGGATTAAACCACCCACCATAGTACTCAAAGTCTGAAATTCCCAACAATAACAACTATTGTGTCTACATTAAGATAGGGGGGTACTTATATGTGACGCGCACTGTACCTAATACCCATGGGCGTAGGGAGGTACGGGCAGGGGGGGGCAGCTGCCCCCCCCTAGAGGATGCAGTCTTAATTTTAAATACGTACCTACGTAGATAGCCAAGCCTATTAATAAACTAAACTTCATTGACAGGTCAATTTTATACAATCGTACTATGTTTGCATCTAAATTCAAACCCCCACCGAAATGTTGAGGCACCGTTTATAATCAAACTTCAATGGATAAAATTTTCTCGGATATACGTACGTGTCACGCAGCTCCTGAAATGGTTGGTTAAAAACTCAAGGCTCTCTTAAAAACTCTTTTCATCTTCTCTTATTTTTTTTTTCATCAAAATTCTCCACTGCAACAGCGCGCTGCGCGTTGTTGGTTGCGGGGTAGGGCGCGCTCGCGCTTCGTGCCATTCGATTCTTATGTGCATCTACATTATATGTAGGCACATTTATTGGATAGATACCTATTTCCATGTTTTTCCGTAATTGAATATCTCCCTCCGTTTGCTGTTATTTCTTTAGTTATAGAATACTTTCAAAACTGTTCGCTAAAGAACGAAAACGTCAGAAAAAATTTCGCGGCTTGCTCCGCTCGCCGTTAATTCTCTACTTTAGTAAGCTTTTTTACAGCCTTCCGAAAATGTCACATTTTCTCAATAATTTTCAGAGGCCGCAAACACAAAAAAATATCAGCGCTCATTCCACTCACTGATATAATTTTTTTACGCTGCTACGGGACCATCCAACCAATTAAATTTTTTGCACCTCTATCTAAATATCTAATTTTTTTTTGTCGTTTTACCAAGATTTCGTCGCCAAACTTTAAAATTACCACCGCAAACGTTCTCCACTTTGCAACAGCGCGCTGCGCGTTATGGGTGGCGGGGTAGGGCGCGCTCGCGCTCCATGCCATTTCATTCCTATTGTTTACCTACATTGTAGGTTAGTGAGCTAGGTGCACGCATCGCATTCATTTACGCCCGACTCCAGTGGGAGTCAACTTTTTTTACAGGAAGGCAGATTTCTATTTTCAAGTTTTCCGTAATTGAATATCTCCCTCTGTTTGCTGTTATGTCTTAGGTTATAGCATAATTTTCAAATATGTTTGCTAACGACCGAAAATGTAACAAAAAATTGCGCGGCTCGCTTCGCTCGCCGTTCATTCTCTTCTTTTCTAGGCTTTTAAGCCTTCCGAAAATTTCACAATTTCTCAACCATTTTCAGAGGCCGCAAACACAACAAAATATGAGCGCTCATTCCGCTCACTGTTATATTTTTTTATGCTACCACGTGACCATCCAAACACACTCCGAGTCTTGATTGTATTTTACAGAACATCTAGCGGCTCGCTCCGCTCGCCGTTAATTCTATAGCCTTTTTGTCATATCAAATCAATCATTTATTTGCAAGAATACATAATTATTATACAATGTCAGGTCATGTTTACCAGCCTCTCCAAAATATGACAAAAATTTGGAGGCTCGCTTCGCTCGCCATTCATTCCATAGTAAGACTTTTTTTTATCTTCTAAAACCAAATTGTTCTTAGCTTTCTTTTCTTGACTATGATTTTTTTTAAATATTCGAGGCTAGCTGTCATACTGGTGTCACACGATTGCGTACTTATTTAAAAAACATCGAAAAATGTCAAAAAAAATCGCGGAAAGTGCTTAGAAGTAAACATGGCTGAGGAAATGATGACTGAAAATCCTTTAAACGGCCATGTATCTTCAGCGTACACCGAAGCATGGTACTTACAAATAAATAAGAACAAAATTGAATCAGAGCTGCTAAAATGGTTTTTTGGAGTACCTCGAAGACTACTATTTTGTAAAATAACGTGACGTATAGTTAAACTGTTGTTGTTTTTTTTTATTCTAAACGTAGCCTACCTATCCCATTTCTCGTGCAGCATGTACTTAGTAGGTATTCTTGGTTTTTTTTTCGGCTGCCCCCCCCTGAACAGAATCCTGGCTACGCCCTTGCTAATACCTACCTACGGTTTTTTAATACATAGGTAGAGTGATCCAAGAGGAATGTTTTTATAACAGCATTAAACATTGCACCCTTGCGAAGCCGATGGCTAGTGATTTCATAAGAGAAGAGGCTAAAGCAGTAGGTACCTAATGGTGAAATACTCACCGAAGTTGTTAGTAAGAAAGAAAACTGAGATTTAATTAATAAAAAAAACATTTTTTGTTTAGCTTACTTGCGTTTTATTATTTCTTGTATTCGCATAGTGTTGACCTTGGGTGAATGTAACTTATTTAGTCCCTTGAACTATTGGCGCCCTCGCTACGCTCGGGCTCCAAACTACGTCTCGGGGCAAAATAAGTTACTTTCAACCCTAGGGTAACAATGTAGGTACTATTATTTTATGCCATAGTCCAATGCCGTGGGCTGATGCTAGATGATATGTTATACACTAAATAGAAATAATACAAATAAAATTTTAAAAAAAACTTTGTATTTTTATTTTTCCTACCCGCATATTTTTCTTGCTATTTTAAGACATAGGTACCTAGTTTAGTTCGTAAATCCAGTGAACGGATAAAACATGGAAGCATTCCTTGCGATAGAAAATGACCCAACGCAAAGTGTGCTGTGATAATGACATGTGTGTAGAAAATTACATAAGCGACCTACACGATAAACGACAATTTAATCTCGAACGTTAAGAGAATAAAGTCTACTTTTAACTGTGCTTCCCGAGATTTAACAAATTGTTGCAAAATCAGCGACGTAGTTTTGATAAGTAGTTTAAGTAATTTGTTGCTATGTTGTGTCAAGTTGCGGGTGTATTTTCCTTGAAGGAATGCTTCCATGTTTTATCCGTTCACTGCTTAAATCTATGTACAGTGCGCGTCACATATACATAAGTACCCCCCTATCTCAATGCATGTGGGACACAATAGTTGTTATTGTTGGGAATTTCAGACTGAGTATTATGGTGGGTGGTTCGATCCTGAGCGGCGGCGTGATAAATTTTAGCATGTGAAAATTTTTGATAAGTTACAAGGGAATTCGAAGTAGTCTAAAATATTATGTAGACAAGGGGGTACTTAATTCTGACGCGCACTGTACATGTAATTTAGTTATTTCAAAACATACGTTTATGCTTAGGTACATTTATAATATATTTACAGAAATCGGATATAATTATTTAAAAACTAATGAGTAAACAAAAACTAATTTTTTCCTTTCAATATGTATAATTTAATGTAATTTTGTACATGTTTAGGAACTCAATAAAACAGGGAAGTAAAATGGTCTTAGGAAACTATCCATTATATTAAACAGAGAAATTTTTATCCCCGAAATTCCCCTAAAATACAATCAATAATTCAAATGATACCAACTCCATCAAACCCCTCAAAATGTTGCCATACTTGGTAAATGTTATCAGATTGTCTTTGTTATATTACATATTACCTATCTTATGCTGTATTTAGTGCTCGACCGACGGTGAGCGCTGAGGTCGGTCGAGCGTAGCTGTATCAATGAAAACGTATGAACGACTACAGTGCAGCGCTGATGAATTCCTACGCGCGTACAGCTACGATCATATAGGACGTACGATCAGCGCGTACGGTACGCGCTCACCTTCGGTCGAGCACTAAATCCAGCCTTAGATTCACAATGTTTTAACCTTTTTCAAGATATCTGACTTTTTAGTAATCCGACCTCTTTTGGCGGACGGTTTTTGATCAGTTCATCCTATCACACTGGGGATTTCAAAGCGACACGAAAACAAATCGATAAATTAATATCGATTGCAATTTCTTCGACTTCTTTCTTAACCGAAGATCTTAAGATTTTTTCCGCTTGTATCTCTCACAGAGCAAGCGCGACTGAATTTTTTTTACAAGGTACCTACTGCAATGCTCGCGGCTCTACAGAAAATTGTACCTAGGTACACGCGCACTAACCATTATTTTTACCCGACTACCAACGGAGGGTTATGAATGAGTTTAGCGCTATAGATATGTATGCAGTCTTTGTTTCCATCTAGCACTGAGAATATTAGGCCCGACATTTGAAACTGGCCACATTGATCTCAAATATCTCCTCTTTGGTTAGGAATTCCAATTTAAAATTTATATAGCTATTTACTCATGCATTTGTTTTTCGATAACCGTAATCCATATGCTTTTTCCATCTTTGGTTTTTCTTTGCTTCACACAGTTTACAAAATAGAAAACATAAATATCGCGTTAGTAGGTACGAGTTCCGCCGTGGCACTAGTGCTGCAGAAACGGCTCGAAGGATTGATGACGTGTATGGCGGTGGTGTGACAAAAGAAAACATTGAGCGTTTTTGGTTCCAACCTTTTCGTTCTGGAAATCTCGACCTGCAAAACAAGCCTGCAGGCGGCCGGAGTCCAAAGTCGATGACATCATCATTTGTTATCTATCTATATTGGACTATTATTTACAGTGCACGTGCGAACAAAGAAATGGGCTACATAAATACATAGGGTGAACCTCATAACCCGCCTCCCTAAGTAATCGGGTAAAATTCTAATCCCTGACTACGTCTTAAATCCCTAAAAGTTTTAAAGTAGCTTTCACCAAGTGTCCTTATCATTTTCTTTTGATAGGTAGTCGGAGACCCCTAATATTTAGGTAAGTACTAGCAGGACCAAAGGCCTTTCTTCCTATTAGTAGGTATTTTATATATATATACTATAGAAAATACCGATAATTTAGTATCGGTACCAATGAGGGTACCGATTCCGAGCCTAACGACTACGTCGACTACCTGTGTCAAAAGAAAATTATAATTTAGTTCGGTGATAGAGTGAGACATCAAACAAAATGATAGATTGTACTTAAATATCGTATTAGGTGTGCCTGTAATAGCTGTAAAATATTTTAAATAAAAACAATTTTCTAAATAGTTTTTTGAAATCGTCTGTCATATTTTTCGAAATACATTGATGCAGTCGAAATGTTTTCATTCATGATCAGCCTTTAATAGTCCACGGCTGGACATAGGCCTCATTTTTGAGTAGACACCTATTCCTGCTTCCTAATCTCTGAAGCCATGTGCCGTGTGGTGCCGGCAAAGAATTTCACCACCCCAACTCTTCCCGTGGGTGTCGTCAGAGGCGACTAAGGGAGACACACCGGGGGGTGAGCAGCAGCGCCCTCTGCAGAACAACTCCACCGAACTGCGATCCCCAACCCGCTTGCCCAGCGTGGCGATTATGGGCCATAACCCCCATATGATAATGCCACCTATGGCGCTCATTAGGGGAGGTCTGTGTCCAGCAGTGGACTGTTATAGGCTGGTGATGTTGATGTTGAATCTCTGAAGTAACTAGTACCTATTATAGTATATGACAAAAGATTAACGCCCTTGGCGCCGGCGCGAGTTACGTCCGCACTTGACGAATCATAAATAATATATATAAGTAATATTAATAACATTTAATCATTGAAACAATCACAGAATATGATCAACCGCATGTTTACCTAGTTCTATTTCCGTATCAAACGACTTCTGGCATAAACCACAGACAAAATTTTCAACTTTTGTCGTATCCCTTTCATCTAATTCCAAACCAGTATCATCTAGTACAAGATACTTTTCATGTAATTTCATATGTTTTTTACAATTACTTTTGAATCTGAAACCTCTGTTACACCAATTACATTTATATTTTAAATTATGTGAATCTTTACGCCCATTTACAGTGTTACACTGTTTACAGTGGGCCAAATATCTACGTCTGTTGTCGAAACTTATAAAGCACACACTACATTTAAAAACTCTAGCGTGTTTGTCTAAGTGACGCAAATAGTTAGCATCATTTTTGAACGATCTAGAACAGACTTCGCATGTATGCAAATACCGGTTTTTACACGAGTGTCTCGCCTTATCGCTTGGACGTCTGAATCTTTTTTGACACTTGGTACATGAAAAGCGCAACAATAATCTATGTTGCACCTTTTTATGCTGATCCATAACAGACTTCACTGTAGTTTTGAAACTGCAGAATGCGCAGAAGTAATTAGCACTGTCGTGTATAACTTTGTGTCTTGAAAGGTGGTAGTGCGACAAAAATCTATGTTGGCACACGTTACATACGAATTGCTTGTTCATATCATGAATATTTTTATGCCTGAAAATGAGTTTTCTGACTGTAGTTTTGAAATCACAAAGGGTACAGGTGTATACGTGATCATTATAATCTTCGTTGTCGTTATCTTTTTTATGGTTTCTTTTAATAAGTTTTATGGGCAGTCGTTCAAGTTGGACAGTGGGCATCAAGGGAATTTCGCTTATACTGCGTATTGCATAATGCTCTTGTTCCTTTAAGACATCAATAGTATTGTAATGTGATTCAAAGTCTGGGTTTTCATAGCTCGAAGGACCACATTGCTCCCCTCGGGTAGTATTTTCATTTAAATTCGCTGTTTCTTGTAAATTAGGTTCATATTCGCTTACATCGTCATCGATCTGCATATTTTGTTCTACCTCAAATTTAATATCTTCATGTTGAACGATATCATTACCATCATTGTTCGGATCCATTTTGTCTTCATTATCGAATGTTTCAGTATCAGATACTAAATTTTCTTCTTCTGCAAAAAAAGAGGAAATTTATATTTAAAGATGGTGTCCGTTTTCATACAAATGTTATTGAGTCACACTATTATTTAAATTACGAAAGTTTGGGTGGCAGGATGACATGGTAACGTACCAATACGACGTGACCCGTTTTTACTTATTTTTGCATGGATTTTTTAACACGGATAGATATTATTACTTTACATATAAAACAGCCAGAAGACCTTGAACAAATATCTGCTGATCGTACAAACATTTGTCCGAAGCGGGAATCGAACCCGCAAACTACTGCGTCACAGGCGAACTTTCCCCTATCGCGCCACAGAGGTCGTCAAAGGTTATTTCTAGGAAATTAAAAAATGTCCCAAAAATTTACGGATAAGCTTCTTTGTTTTCCCTGTAGGTGGAGCTAGCGGCGCTATAGCCCGAAGAGTCAAAATTTTTCGACTAGTCGGGTACTTGATTTCGTGGCGCAGTGGTCATCGTACTCAGGAAGCCGCGGGTACAAGTCCCGCCAAAATCGTATATGGATTGTTAAAAAGCACTCTATGTATGTTATTTAAGAAACAAGGCTATTTTAGTTTCTACAGTTCAAAAGGCGAATGAAGCCGCGATCCATATTGAAGAGAGTTAGCAAAGTCCGACATATTTAGGAAATAAATAATATTATTCAATAAAGTATTTTGTATAATAATAAATTATAACCTTAAGGTATTGATAGTGCATCAAAGAATCATTCAACTCTAAAAAATGAGTAAGTTATAAGATTACCTACCATTATTTTCTTCGTATGTACCCTGAGACTCTTCGTCCACAGATTCTATTTTAACATAAACATCATTATCTGCCATAACTTGATCGTCTTGGTTCGCCATCATTAAAATTTGGTTGTATTGCTCTTTAGTTATAAGATCTTCACCTTCCGAAACTTGGTCGTTAAGCGTAAACACGTTTTGTACGACCAAAGAAGGATCATCTTGTTGTGTTGGTTCATTATTGTCTTCCAAGTCATCGTCTATGACGATATAGACATCTTCTAGTTGCAAAGCATCATTTGTATCTTGCGTTTGGTTACTTTGGCCATTCGTCGTATTATTTTCTTGGTCACCTTCGTTTGGCAAACTATCTATGTATTCATCTTCCAGTGATTCGTCGAGGACTTTGAGCGCATTGTTAACTTGGCTATCCACAGTATTATCATCCTGGTCACTCCACATTAGATCATTTGTGTCTTCTTGGTCTTTCGATATAGTAAAATCGTTTTGGTCTTCTTTGTCTATCACCGCGTTGTACTGAATACCTTGATTTTTATCTTTCGGTTCATCAGCAGGTACTCTATCAGTTTGGTTAGATTTTACGGGGTATTCTACGACATGCCACAGTTTTCTGTTGTTAATACCTTGAGACAATTTTAGTAATTTATCTGACTGTTCTTTTGATTGGATTGCTAAATGTGTCGGTGTTATTTCTGCTTGTGATTTATATATTCCAGGTGGTTGAGTCTCGTTATTTGGCGCTGATTCAGTAACTGCATTTTTTTCTAGTCCATTTTCCGCCTCAGGATCTGTTTTTTGGAAGTTAAGGGATCGGTTTCTAAGAGTAGCCGCCCTGTTTTTTATTTTCTTTGTTAATTCTTGTATCTCACGTTTATTTCTATTAGAAAGATGTGTTTTCCTAAGAATAGAAGCTCTGTGGTACATTTTCTGAACATTGTCTTCTGACAGATTTTCCTGTACAGGCGTTATAGGAACAATTGTTTTTTTCGTATTTTTTTTAATGTTCGCCTTACGCTTTCTTGTTTTTTTGAGAGGTATCGCTTCATTCACATTTTCTTTAATATTTATCTCTTTGCCACAGTGAACATACGAATGTATATATTTCTTAGGTCCAGATGTGACAATAATCTTTGCAGGATCATTTGTTGGTTTCATCAATTTTAAATTTGGTTTATTCGGTACGCTGCCAACTGGTGTTGGTTTCATAATATTATAAACGATAAGTTCATTTGATATTATTAAAGGTTTTTCTTTTACGGGCTCGTATAAATTGAAGTATTTTTTTTCGAGTTGTTCAGCTGTAAGTTCTCGTTTCGATGTTTGCTGAAGTAATGGTGTATTACGGTCTATTTTCTTATAGTTTTGATTCTGATATTTTTTAGGATGCGTTGTGTGCACTCTGTGTTCTGAGGTATTAGAGCTATTTTTCGGTGGTTCGTTTCCTGTTGGTATGCGTTCTTCTATAAATTGAAGGTATTGGTTATGAAATTTCCTCGAGTCTGGGGTTTTAATTTGTTTTTCTTGTGTATCTTTTTCAATTTCTATGTTTTTTTCTAATAAATCGAGGCTGTGATCTTTTTTAGTAAGGATTTCATTTGAAGTTTGTTTTGGAGGTCTGTATTGTTTTGCGCAAAGTAGGAATGAATCTATAGAATCTGGTATTTTATTCGACTCATTAGACGAAATTGATTCAGATTGATTGTTAGAATTGTTTATGATTGGTTCATCAAAATTTTCGATATTTGTAGTATCGGGTGAGTTATTTTCAATCTCTGGAGACCACACCAATGTCATTTCTTTTTCTATTGAGGTGTTTTCATCGTCATTGCCAAATTCAAATATACCTGCAGTTGTTTCAGAGTCATTTACTGCTTGAGTAGGTTGGTTTTCCAACTCTTTTTCGGGCGGGTTTTGCAAATCTTCGTTTTCTAGGGATTTTTTTACATTGTGCTCAGCCGATTCTATCTGTGTACAGTGAGATATTAATTCTGGCGCAGGTAACTTTGATCTTTCTTGATCTTTGTCCTGTATTTGATCGGATTCCACATCCATCTTTTCTTCAATTCCTGCCTCTTTAGAGTCTTCACTTCCTGCCTCCTTTAATTTTTTATTTCCTGCTTCTTTTAATTCTTCAGCTTCCACTTCGATTACGGATTCAGTTTCTGCCTCTTTTATTGTTTCAGATTCTCCTTCCTTAATTTGCGTCATGTCTACCTCCATTTTTTCTTCAGTTTCTGCCTGTTTTGTTTCTTTAGGCTCCTTGTTTATTTCTTCAAGTTCCTGTTCTTCAGGTATATCCTCTAATTTCATGTGTTCATAAGGTTTGTGATACTCTATCATAATGGGCGGGTTATTGAAGTATTTCCGGAGTTTCCTCGGTGGCCTGTGTCCCTTGAATGCGTCTAGTGCAATAAAATTTGAGTTTCTTAACCATACCTTTGATAGGTTGTGGGGTTTTGAAATCATTTCTCTTTTCAGTTGTTCAACCCTTTCATATGTGAGCTGAAAACAAACCATTGTTATTATACTAATTATGGAAAATTAGCACAGTGGGCCAAGGTCTTGCAACGCAGAATGTTGTGGGTTCGATGATCAGTTCAAGGTATGATCTACATTTATACAGATTTGCTAAGCAGTGTAATATAGCAGGAAAAGAAATAGACTTAATGACAGTATATCCAATGGTTACCTAAAACTAGAAAGAAAATGAACAAATTAGCAGTGATGCTAGGCTACTCAAGATTAATGTATCTTTT
Organism: Eupithecia pulchellata; assembly: GCA_963931895.1. Classification (NCBI taxonomy): domain Eukaryota; kingdom Metazoa; phylum Arthropoda; class Insecta; order Lepidoptera; family Geometridae; genus Eupithecia; species Eupithecia pulchellata. The sequence goes on from OZ007549.1 coordinate 506,867, forward strand.
GAAGAACAATGTACACTTCTATAACAAAACTCCAGAGACAGAAAAAAATATAAATAATTAAATAATAACATAGGTGTTCTTTGCAAAAGGTTACTTCACAATATCAGATTACCTATATGATATAATGTTTGGGGATGGGTTTTGCTCTTCTCTAAAATATAACTCACCTAACCTAACAAGCTAAAGTTGTCTTGTTTCATCTTTACTTGATAGGTACATAAGTACCTACCTTTAAAAGATTAAACAGAACAAAAAAGAACTTTGGTTCCTTGTTTTACTTATATACCTACTTTATTTGATTTTAGATTTCAATAGGCTTACAAAATAAGCAATTATTCAAGTCTTTCACCATCATTACCATCAGCAGCCCACATTAGTCCACTGCTGGACATAGGCCTCCCAATGAGCGCCATAGCAGCCAACAAAAAAACATACAGTCAATTACTATAAAAAGAAGGAAATAAGTTGTGACTAACTAATATCAGATATTAGTTAAGTCACAACCTTCCTTTAAACTGGACTCTTAGATTCTAAGAGTCCAGTCTAAAGGAAATAAATTTTAATATTTAAAAGAAAATATACCTCAGAAGTGTTCCGAAGTATTTCCTTCAAATAAATCTCGGTATCTATCATCTGCTTCAAGAAGTCGTAGAGTCTGTTCAGCACTGCATTGCAGAGGAAGCAGACTGAGTACGGCAAATCATCACTCATATCCATCTAAAATATAAAAAAATTGGGTTAAGAAAGGGCCCTGGCGGTCAGAGGTCATTATTATATAACATACTATGTTGATCCGTAGGTTTTCTAGGTGTTCAGAAGAAGTTAAAGTAACGCTGTTTAAAGCATATTGACAATGCTTCTACACCGGGAACCTATGGGTTAGTCACACCAAACAGCCACTGGCCACCCTACGAGTACAGTATAACAATGTGTTTAGGATGATGTTGGGTCTACCTCGATTCTGCAGTGCATCAGGGATGTTTGAGTATGAGACGGATGGCTTTGCAGCTATCCTCCGGAAAAAGACGGCATATTTGATGCGCAGAGTGTGGGATAGCCCCAATAGCATCCTAAAAACAGTAGCCGGAAGGATTTCTTCTCCAATATGGCAAAAACTTGTACAAATAGTTATATAAATTGTTATGCGATTATATTTAATTTAATTTATTGATTACATCTAATGTTATTGTCTAATTTAATTCACGTATTTAATTTAATTCGGTACCTAATGTAATTGAGTTAAATAATTTAAGTTGTTTTGATGTATTGTTTTAGTTTTATGTAGGTATTTGATTTGGTTGATTTTAATTGTAATTTAATTTAAGATTTTACTAACAAATTATGGATCAATGAAATCCGAAATAATTTTATTTTATTTAATTCTTTTACAAATAGAGACCACAGAAAACCTCTTGGATACATACTCTAACTTGACCAAAGGAACTGAAGTGTTTCAAATCTTTTATTTGTTTGTATTCTATTGTTTTTTATGTTTTGGTTTAATTGTATTTCTATTTTCTATTATTGTGAGTATTGCAGGTTGCGAAGCCTACATGGATAACAAAATTTCAAATGTTTCTATACGATCATCAGAAGGAGCAAAGTGTACCGATATTTGGTTTAATTGTATTTCTATTACTTAAACGAAAACATACTAAAAACATAACAACACAACTTGTTCTGTGAGCAGTTGATCCGTAACGGCCACAAGTGTCTTTGGCCGAAGATCAGCATTGGATGCTAGCTTGCATATCATCTAATTTATGCTGATCTATTTTTGTGAACAGTGGTTTTTTTGCTTCTTATATGTATAGTTTTGTGTATACTCTGTGTCATTTATAAATAAATATATATTTTATTTTTTCTTGTTTTTATTCTAATATAATAATTAAATAAAATAGCTGGCGGCTCTACTTTGGGTCGAGGTAGCAATTTAAGGCTCTGGTGATGAATTTCCCATACAAACATAGTAGGTACCTACCAGAATGATTTGTAATTTGAGCATATTTTCACCATTTACCTACTGCTATTATTTGGATTAGAATAGTATTTATCTAGGTTCCTACCACAAGATTTTTTGAAAGTGTCTATCTACACCATTATTATGAAAACATCACAAATTTGATTTAAATTCATTTCAGAGAAGTGTTTTGAAAAAAAATTGCAGTAGGAACCTAGATAACTACTATTCTATTACAAATAATAGCAGTACATGGAGAAAATATGCTCAATTTACATAGGTATCATTTTAGTACCTACTTTGTTTGTATGAGAAATCCATCTGTCACCGGAGCCTAAAGCTTGTTAGGTTAGTTAGCGGTAGATACACAATACTAGATTCTTGACGAATTATCAATCATTTTTCACAACTATAATCAATAGCGAAATGTATTTTTGAATGACTTTAGTTATAACCATCCATTTTCCAGGGGTAAGCCAAGCACTTGTCAGATTTGCCAATTCAAATCTGCTGATACAAATAGACTATTCCCCCAAAAAGACAAAAATCTGTAAGGTTTAAGCATAAGCTGTCATCAGATGTAACCCAACTCTTAGCTTTTAACTAAAGTTGAGAGTTTGGTAAAATTAGTTTTAGGTTATGACCTATAGACGGACAAGATATTTGTGGAATATATGAAAATAAAACGACTAAGCTCTATCATATTATAACTCAGTTTAGTTTTTTTTTGGAACCTAACAAATTGGGTTAAGCAAATAAACAATAATGCACTTATATCAATAATTTGCATGTATTTGCTAAAAATCTAAGCCACCAGAATGAGTGCTAAGTAAATGTTTATTCTAGGTATTAAGTAGGAACTTTAATTTTCTTTGCCTATTTTAAGTTCTTTAACTACAATATGGTAAAATACAACTTATAGTGAAAATATTCTCTTCACCTTTTTGATGCAACAATGTACGGTTTTGGATAAATTTATATCATATTGGAGCGGTATCAGGGGTACATAGGACATAAACATGGTTAAAAGTACTGGGTTAACATGGGTTGATAATTCCAAATATATTTCTTGTTTTATTTTATAGCCTACTAGGATCTTAAGTGTCTTAAATATATTTACAAAGCAGATATACCTAGACTTTCAAAAACAAAGAGTAAACTATGATTTCACAATACTCTGCCAGATTATAGTTTTTTAAAATTAATTGTTGTGATTTTAGTGGAGAGTAGTTGGATTAATATAAATATGAGTGATTGATTAATATAATGATGAGTGAGGAATTATATGTTTTGATAGGTTGCAGCAATATCAATGCAAATAATGACCAAATTGACAATGGATAGAAACTCAGTTCACCGATTTCTTGACGGACTGATATTAATGTTTTTTTGTGCCAAAGCTAGGTAAAAAGGTTAATGAATAGTACATTCACATTAGGAGATACCTAAATCAATGTAGATACCAGTGTATATGAGAAATTTGGAAAATTTGTTTGTAAGGAAGTGACCGATCGGACGGATTATCCTGAATTTCTCGAGGTCGGTAACATACCTATCTGGATAGTCATATGGGTACATGAAATACTTTTGAAATGTGTTCAAATAGAACTAAAGTACTCCGAATTGGGTAGATATACAAAATTGGGTAATTTATTGAACATAGGTAACTAAAGGTTATAGATTAAAATCGAATTATAAGGTTTTTCTAGAATACTTTATAGACGCCTACTAGACCACTTGCGCCTAAAGAGGGTACATAAGGTAAAAGATAGCCGCACATATAGAGCTACTACCTATCTACCCGTCTTCAATGAATGATGCCTATAATTATAGGTATTGAGACTGAATATGACTTACCGTATCCTGTGTATACCATTCGAAAATCTCGGAGTATCTCGTGTGTTGGATTGGATACATTCTGATGCTGTCTGCGAGGCATATCCGACAAAGTTCTATTTCAAGCATCTTTTCTATAAAATTCTGTCGTCCGTCGATAGGTTAGATACCGTCGGGTGTCAGTTTTCCGTTATTTATATAATATACATGGTATTATTACAGACATATTCAGTTGTGGCGGGGCTACTGCCGCTTTCAGAGAAGTAAAAACTAAATGCAATTTCGTTATTTATTGTTTACTTTTTTTGTAGGTTTATTTATGGCTGTAGCTAATTAGGTATAGCTAGTCACTGCACAGAAAAAAAAATCATTCTAATGTAGCATTGCTGCCAATTTGAATTTGACAGAAACACTTTGAAAATACGAGGGTTCGATTTCCGCCTTGGGACACATGTTTGTACGAACGATATAATCAACAAAAATATTCGGTTGTCCTGGGTATTTTGTTGTATAATAAAATACATTTCCTAGGTTTTAATAAATAGTCCAGCAGTGGACTATTATAGGCTGGTGATGATAATGATGATGATGATGATCTAGGTAGGTACCTATTCTAATGTTATAATTATGTGTATGTACCTATATCTGTCATGTGCCCGGCTAGGGGCTAGATGATGTTGAGTGAATACAGCATTATGTATATAAAAAATAATAAATTATCATCATAAGTACCTAATCAGAAGATTGAAGGGAACTTCAGCTTGTAATTCGCTGATATTTTAATTTCCAGGTCAAATAACAGGCTTTTCTAGGTTTTTTTTACTTATCTAATAAACATGATTGGTTTCAGTTGTTGTGGTCTTTTCAAGACGGAGAAATTGTATAACAGAAAAAGAGTGGTTGAAAATCAACAATAGGAATAGAATGAGATGAGGATGAGATCCAGAGGAAATAGATATGTTTTATTGTCTCATAGGCCTATTGGGATAGAGAAAGCAGGTTTATTTTACAAATGTTAAATAAAACAGCATACAGCTAAATCAATCATTATTAAATTAATAATCAATAATTTAGCGTTCGAGAAACCGGCTGTTAAATCTGGCAGCACCGTCATAATCACTGCTAACTTTATATTTTTCGTCGTTCGCTAACTTCACTCCTAACATAACTCTAGAAACGGTTTAAAAAATAGGGCGGGAAATGGCAGCATCTATTTGTCGATACCTCCATTTAATTTTAAAACTAGGTATTGTGTTTTATAAACAACGCCGCCGCTGCCGCCCCGCCCCGCCGCCGCCGTCGCGATGACGGCGCGGAAGAGAAGGAGAAAAGAGAAGAGCAAGAGCGACGACCGACGACCGACGACCGACGACGCGACCGAGGACGCGTCGCCTCGTCTCGTCGTCGTCCGCGACCGCCCTTGTCCACACACCGGTGCATGACAAATAAAGTAGTATAAAATTAAAAAAGAGCGATTCGTTAAAATAGCTGTGCTGAGAATGGAAGACGACTATAGTTTTTAATCAAACAGTATTGTTTTTGCGACTTTCCAAGATTTATTTATTCGATATTTGTTTTATTCATTGTACGTCTGAAATTATAATTATGTCCTCCATCGCAAACACCAATCAATCAATAAATGGATCCCACCATATACGTCTTAAGAACGTGTAATTCCAGTTGTAACAAAAGCTGTACTTTTGCCTTGTAAAGAAAATCAAAAAATGTCTCAAGCTTTGTGCCGTGCGTGCCTAGCGAGTGATATACGAATGGAAGCGCTCAGCAGCTCTCGGTATCGAGAAATTTACGAGAAATATACCGGTGAAAAGGTCTGTAGCTTCATAAAATCTAATTCTTTCTAAGGCCCATTCAGTTTCGATTGGCTTTTTTCACTAAGATAAATCCAGGAGGCACAAGTAACTTTAATTAAGTAATGTTGACAAATTTATATTCTCATTTTATCATAGTATTGTAGTTCATAATCAAATTAGTTTTTTGACATCATACCACATGACAAATTATTAGGTATTGTATTTATCAGTGACATTGTATATTAATTTTAATATTTCTTTTACATGGAAGCTGTAATTTTAATATTAAACTAGAATCTAAGGTACTCTATTGCATTGGGTGTGCCTGTAATGAATGAAGTGCATGTTTACAAAATAGTATTTTTTTTTACAAAATATGTTATGCTAATACCTACTTTACTCGGCTAGATGTTGCTGTGCGGATTACCCAGTACTATTTATTTATTTTATTTAATTAAAATTATTGTTATCTATTTAATCAGTAATCTAGTACCCATAACACAAGCTCTGCTTAACTTGGGGCTAGATGATGCTGTGTGGATTGTCCAGCATTATTTATTTATCTTGTGATCATCACCAATCAGCCTGCCAGGTGTGAAGATTATGAGGATCACAAGAGATAAATAAATGTTCACCGAGTATAAGATATTATTTGTTATTTTGTTAGTCCTAAGTTATCATGAATAAATTATTATTATTAATATTTTTACCTATGGGTATAATCCTGATGATTGTCTTATTTCAGCTATTCTTCGGAGATGGCTGCCCTGAAGTCTTGTGCTTCTTCTGTGATGTGCAGCTGCAGAAATTCTACAGGTTCTTTGAACTTGCACAGAGATCGGAGCGGAAACTAAATAGCTTTCTGAACTGTGGAATGCAGGTAAGGACTTTATAATCCCTTCTCCCAACTGATGATTGATGATCAGCCTTATTGTCTTGAAATCCATTACCAGTGAACTTCAAACCCATATGTAGACCCAGTAAGAATGTTGTCGGTACTGTCTAAGGTATTCAACTGGTCTTCGGTTTCAGCTATTTGCACAATACGAAAGTGACAATCGAAGTCCAGGCTAGGTTTGAAATGACAAACTGAAGCCGATTATGATTACCAGTTGAGTTAGACAATAGAGCTGATGGTTCTATTAGCACTTTATTATTCCTTCTCCCAACCCAATGTTTGATATGGTTCCATTAGCGTTAGTTTTGTAAATCCTGAATTTCTGTACCTATTAGGTACATTATTTAATTTGGTTTTTGTTTCCCTAAGATAAAAAAAAATTTAATAAATTATATAATAAATTAAAAATACCTAAAAGAAAGAAAATAATTTTTTTTGAGACCTAGTAACATAATAAACCTAGAGAAGGCCTATAAAGAAAGGCACACCGAACTGAGATACACTTTGTAAATTGCAACAAAGAAACGGAAGCACAAATAGTATAAGAGTAAGTTAGTAAGTTAAGAATCATTTAATTTATTGTCTTTGGAATAATTTTTTTTTATTATCATTATAAATCAATACAATAATACATTTACTTTTGGAAAAAAAAACAGAGAAGAGTACCTAGGTACCTAATTATATTAATAACACAAAATGAAAACAAGATTCGTCAAGTGCGAGTGTAACTCACGCGCCGAGGGTCTTGAACTATTGTCGTATAGGTACGTATATTAACGACCTCTGTGGCGCGGCGGGCCAAGGTTCGCTTACGACACAGGAGGTTGCGATTTGATTCCCGCTTCGGAGCAAATATATGTACGATCTGCAGATATTTGTTCGGGTGCTTCGCTCGGCAGACGGACCTTCGCCCACCGCGCCACAGAGGTCAAATATAATTGAGGTCTTTTCTCACTTATTAGTAGTACTAGTAATATGTATACCCCATTTCACCTAAATCCGTATAGTCAGTAGTTGTGGCTTGAAGAGGTTACAAACATCCAAACCTTCACATTTATAATACTAGCGACCCGCCCCGGCTTCGCTGATCCCCATGTAAAGTCCAACGAACCAATCCATCCACGGTTGTCTAGTAGAGATCGCTCTTGAGCGATATGACCGCCAATTGGCACATTTCTTGTAATTATTATTTCGTTTTTAATAGTGCAAAAAAGAGTTTTCTATCTATTAAAAAAATCGCATCAAAATCCGTAGCGTAGTTTTGAAGATCTAAGCATACATAGGGACAGACGGCGGGAAGAGATTTTGTTTTACACTCTGTAGGATGTAATTATAAAACAAATACATATAATAAATAAATAATACATAATATCAAATGAATGGTTTAGGTTTAGGTATTAGTACTCCTGTTTCCGCATTTGGACCCAGTTGTGGTCCATTATGCGTATTTATACTATAATAAATAAATAAAATAATAATAAATAATGCTGGACAATCCACACACCATCATCTAGCCCCAAGCTAAGCAGAGCTTGTGCTATGGGTACTAGATGACTGATATACATAATACAATATTATTAAATAGATAGATATTTTTTATTATACACAGAAAACGACCAGAACCCCTGAACAAATATCTGCAGATTATACAAATATTTGTCCCGAGGCGGGAATCGAACCCGCAACCTCCTGCGTCGCAGGCGGACCTTCGCCCACCGCACCACAGAGGTCGTCATAATAATAATGAAGTATGGGTTTAATTACAGCTCACACCCCACACCCTGGCACCAACTGAAAGGATCCACAACTTGGCTGTTTCAGCTACCAAGGTCATATCCTCCTTGGATTTGAAAGAAGAAGATGTGGTGGTTAAAACGGAGCTCCTTGATGATAGGAGTCGAGGGAAGGATGATTATGATGATGGTGAGTGTAAAGCTATTTTGTGGCTTATGAGCTTACATTTTAATTATCATCAGCCTATAATAGTCCACTGCTGGACCTCTAGGCCTCCCCTAATGAATGCCATAGATGGCAATATTGATAATTTGTACTAAGTAAATTGTATAACATAGATATTTTTTATCATAAATAGAAAATAACCAGAACATTAACATACCTTTCTCATCCACAGATGTGCCCGACAATGACTCAGAATCGGATCCTCTAGAAGCCCTAACAGTAAAAGCCGAAGCCCTAGATATAAAACACACCATTTACCCATGCGAAGAATGTCCCCGTCGCTTTAACTCCACAAAAGATCTCAACAAACACAAGTCAACGGTCCACAAGCACCACAGCTGCGACAAATGTGGAGAAACATTCAAGAAACAAGCATGTTTAAAAATGCATATGAGATACCACAGTGAAGAAATCCCATTTGATATCAAAACCATCGGAGAAATCCCATTTGTTGAAACTAAAATCAGTGAGTTGAGCAATTTGATAGCAATTGATGGATCGAAGTTTTCATGTGTTATGTGTAGTAAGATGTTTAGTCAGAAAGGTCATTTGAAAACTCATATGATGGCAATACATACTGGAGAAAAACCATTTCCCTGCACGTTGTGTGATAAAAAGTTCGTTCAGCGCAGTAATCTCTCCGCCCATATGAGATCACGTCACGTGAAGCCATTTAATGACTGGAATATGAGTGGAGAAAATGGAGAAGTTGGAGAAGATGACAAAAGCGCGAAGCCGTTCGCCTGTGCAATGTGCAGCAAAACATTTGCAATGAAATCTTACCTCCAATCTCATATAATGGCAATGCATACTGGAGAACGCCCGTTTCCCTGTACACTATGTGATCGGAAATACACGCAAAAAAGTCATTTGAGAGCGCATATGAGAATCGCACACGCCGTGGAGAAGCCATTCGAATGTGAGAGCTGTGAGTTACGGTTTGGCGATGCCGAGGAGTTGCGAAAACATGCGAAAATACATGCGGATGAGAAACCTTTAGGCTGTGCTACGTGTGGTAAAGTTTTTCAAGCTGAAAGCGATTTGAAGAAACATATTATTCTTCACCATGGAGAAGCTTCGTTACTCTGCGATCGCAGTGACATCATCAGTGAGAATGTTAGCAAGAAACGCTTCCCTTGTGACCAGTGCAGTAAGACTTTCGGCTGGAAATCTCATTTGAAAACTCATATAATGGCAATTCACACTGGAGAAAGACCATTTTCTTGCAATATGTGTGAAAAGAAGTTTGTGCAGAGAAGCTCTCTTAGGGTACATATGAGAACATCTCATACAGAGCATAAGCCACTGGCCTGTGATACATGCAATAAAGCTTTTCAGTCAGAATCTAGCTTGAAAAAACATATGATTATACACCATGGAGAAACTGAAAAAGATGACGCTAAAACCAACAAGCGGTTTTCTTGCGCAACGTGTTCAAAGTCATTCGGCTGGAAATCTCATTTGAAAGTTCATATAATGGCAATTCATACCGGAGAAAAACCATTTTCCTGCACGATTTGTGATAAAAAATTTGTTCAAAAGAATTATTTACGAACTCATATGTTGACGAGTCATTCAGGTGTAGGATTTACTTGCGAGAAATGCAATAAACGGTGTACCTCAGCGAGCAACCTACGTATACACATGAGATTTCATACTGGCGAAAAGCCATATGCCTGCAGCAAATGCAACAAGTCATTTAAAAGAAATGACAGCCTCAAAGTCCATATGGCTTCGCATCGCGGCGAACAGTTTACTTGCAAAGTCTGCTCAGTTAGATTTACTTCTAAAACGAGCTATCAAACTCATATGCGGCTGCATACTAGTCAGTTACCTCCATTCTTATGTTTAAGATGCGAAGAAAAGTTTAACTTAAAGAGCGATTTAGACATACATAATACTAAATGCCATGCAGCCGATATGCCATTCGGTTGCGACTCTTGCGAATTAAGATTCGACGACAAAAACGTGCTAAAAAAACACCAGCTTTTACAGCACGAGGAAAAACTAACGTGTGATATATGCGTCAAATCATTTAACGCGAAAAGTGCATTGCGAAGACACATGTCCATTCACAGCACGGAGAAACCGTTCGCTTGTATAATTTGCAATAAATTCTACAAACAAGAGCGTATACTGAAAAAACACATGGAAATACACACAGAGGAGAAACAATTCGCATGCGACAGATGCGATAAAAAATTCTACCAGAAATGTAATTTGACAAGCCATATGAGAATACACTCTGGCGAAAAGCCATTTGTTTGCGACCGGTGTGGTAACAGCTTTAACCAAAAAAGTCATTTGAGGACTCATATACTGTTTATGCATACATCGGAGAGGCCTTACTCGTGTGACATATGCAGTAAGAGGTTTAGACTGAAGAGTTGTCTGCGGAACCATAAAATGGTACATAGTGGTGAGCGGCCGTATCCATGTAATTTGTGTGAGAAAAAGTATTATAAGAAGAGCGAGTTGAAGTCTCATATGACTAAAATGCATAGCTAAAATAAAATCTATAGAATACTAGGATAATTATAATACTAGGGTAAGACTGGTGCGGCGGCAGATTTAGCCGAGGATCTCAAGAGGCAAAAATATGCAGGTCTCAACAGAGGCCACGCATTTGCTTCCCTTGGATTCGAGACCCTTGGTCCGTAGCTGGGTACCGAGGCTATCTAGGTTTGAAAAAAAATCTGTGTCTGGTCGAAGCGACCCGAGAGCTGGTCAGTATCTGGCGCAGCGCATCAGTATTGCCATACAGCGAGGCAATGCAGCCATCTGCTTGGAGACGCTTCTGTTATTAACATGAATCAGTTGAGCTAATTTGGTTCCATAAAAACTTGTATACCATACAAACACGATCTCTATACTCTCGTCAGTGGAAGGGCTCAGAACTTTGAAATTTCAACACAATTAAAAAAGTTTTTAATAATATAATAATTAAAAGACTTTTCATTAGTTAAAGCAAAACTCTGCATTTCCTTGTAAAATGTTATTTATTTTTATTTCTTGTTTTTAAAGCCAAACTCGATATTATCATGTATTTTAATTTCAAATCCTATTAGATTTTGAAGCAAGCAAAACTTAATATTTTCATGAACTTGAATGTTGTAATTAATATCCTATTTTTGATGCAATAATCGAGTATTTTTATGTTAAATGTTATTTAAAAAGGTCTGTTTTTAAAGCCAAACTAGAGCATTTTCATGTAAAATTATTATTAAGTTATTTATTATGTAGGAATTTATTATTGTTAAAAGAATTAGGTAAATCAGTATGTACGAATATAATTATATTATTGATTAGGCTTACCTAAGAATTGAAAATGAAATAAAACACAATTTTAGTAAACTTATAGGTTTGTTTTATTTACTACATACAGGATTTTTAAATAAAAGATCTCTACAGCCAATTTTTACAATAATATACCACCGAATTATTATTAGCTTAGGATTTTTCTAGAAAATTACAGCTAAGTCATAAAAAATTGAATTATGGCCGATATTTATTATATTTATAATTAAAGTTTAAAAAATGGCAGTGTGCATACAATCGAACCTACTCGACGGTATTTTACAATGCAAAAAAAATAATTTACATATACAGTACAATGTAACTATGTAACTCAATAGCTAAGTTACTCGCAGATCTCGACAGCACCACTGTCGCACAACACAAAACGAATAAGTAATAATATTTATTGAAAATGATTTGAGACTTAACGCATCAAACATGGCATTAAATTAGTTATTTTTTCCGGAAACTGATAATAAATCGCCGGTTAAACTTCACTTTTGTTATTTATTTACTTTGCTGTTACTTTTCTTAAAATTGGAAAATAAATCTGTTAACAGCTCACTCTCCGCTCAGTTAAAACTTTCGTAAGCCATTTTTTCATTGTAGTTTCGAGTTAAAACTACTTACCTAGGTAGGTATATAGAATGTTTTGTGTTGTACTTAGGGCATGGTGCGGTTCAATTTCCGATAAATTTTTTCGATACTTTTTGACATATTTTTGTGACGTACAAAGTATACACAAAAACCTAGTAAACATTGAAATGTACATAAATTGTATTCCTTATTACTTTTCAACAAAATACACTATATTCTACGATAAATAATATTAAATTACTGAATTTGATTCTAAACGTCAAATTTTACAAATACAACTATGTATTGATGTGTCTCCATATTGCTTTCGTATTATTCTAAAATTAAATAAATGCATAAGTACCTAAAAGTACCTAATATTGCACATTTTACCTAAAAGTTACCGCTATTTTAAGTAATTTTATCTAATTATTTGCTGACATTTAGTTTGATACGCGCTTGGTATATAAAATAATTCTTGATGAATAAATACTACAAAATACTTAGCAAGTCTTTGCTCACTCATGGGACGAATATTTTGCAAGAAGGAAAAGATTCAGCTGAAAACATTTTTGTTGCGGTGCAAAAGAAGGTTTCAGTGTTACCAGGATATGGTACCTCGTAAAGCATAAGTGGCGACACAGTATACTGTCAGTTTGCAACACTACATTTTAATGCTATAATAGTACGGTAGAGGCGCCATTGTGGGGCGAACCTCACGAGTTAGGTTTATCAAATACCTAGGCCTAGATCTCAGTACTTATGGGATCCCCGTAAAAAACTCGAATTACGTAAAAAACATCGAAAGAAAAGAAACATTGTTGTTGTGTCTTTGGTTCATATAATGAGGAAACAAAATTGTGATCAACTTACTGGAAAGTAGGTACACTATTTCACTTGTGTTTTGAAAGTGAACTCTGCCGTCAATTGACATGACTTTTGTTTTGATTCGTAGGTACATTTTCCTAATATTATTTGTTTTTTATTGTATTAATAAATTTAAAATAACCCTCCTCCATTCGTAGTCGAGTAGAAATAATAAAAAGTTGTGTGAAATGACATTAATGTTAACTTAAATATAGGGTATTATGTTATATTTTAATTTGAAATATGATACAGCGGTAAAATTAGATAAATAAAGTCGTACAATTTATTATAATTCTAAAATAGCGATATCACTAACACAAGTTATTGCTTACAAATAGTTATTACTACGTATTTTATTATAAATTCATTTATACGGATGTGACGATATAATAAAAATAAGAGTAGGTACGCCTACTGTGCCCGTGTGAATAATTTCTGCGCGTCGTTTATTTTACTTTGTTGGTAACGTAAAAATTGTATAAAGATATTTTATTTACTTATTTGTTATTTACGTATGCGCAGAAATAATTTGACGGGTGTGGATATTTTTCAAAAAATTTAACACAAAAATTACAATAATCTGCGTATTGGGCATGAACCAAGACGCAACGGTATCGCCACGATAATGAAATGGTATTTGAAAAATCCATGTTTTTTATAAAAAGCACTCTAAAAGGTTATTCTATTTTTAATGTTACGTCGCTTATCTTTAATCAGAATTTATTATGTAGGGTCTCTCTAATTAAAAATGGCGAAGGCTCTGTAATATTTTTCTAAGCTAAGAATTATTTACATTGTGTATGTGAGATGAAATCTAATGAACTAAAATTACGGTTATGGTAATAAATTACTTGAAATCCAAGCAAAAACATGGAACCGATTATATTTTTACCAAAAAGTTTCAATTTCAATAAATAAATCAATTTCTAAATGCTGTCACAACACTTTCAAAAGCTTACACAATCTAATTAAATTAAAAATATAAATCTTTGGTGTTTATCCAATCGTTTCACGATCACATAAAAATAGTATAAAATCATATTTGAAAAGGGTAACACTGGAATGTTTGACGCGTTCTCATTGGTCGGAGGTGTGGAGAAGGGTATAAAAGGCGAGGGTTAAGAAGAAGTCCGTCATTTGTGCTTTGCTTGCCGAAGAGAACATTGGTATCAGTTCGTCTGCGTGTGCTGGGTGCGTGCCTCCTAGTGTATGGAACTGGAAGATGTCGCTGACCTGTAAATGAATAGATTTTTGAATGTTCACATAAAACTAACCATACTTAGCAGGTATTTTAAATTAATTTCTCTATTCTGCCAAACTGCTGTTCCATCTTTTTAATATAAACTTATTGATATAAACCTACCTACTTCTAACCTAACGGGAACAACCTAATGCATATTGAAATTAGGACGTCATTAAATATTTTTAGAAATACAAAAATCAAGATAATTTCCAATAAAATCCGCCCACTACAAAAATCCCACATAATAAATACAATACAATAATAATTTGATAAACTCTAGCCTCATTTATATGTTGAAGCGTTAAAGCAATCATATTAAAGATATGTTGAAGCGAGACACGCGTGATATCGAGTCCCTCGACAGTCGCCCGACAGGCTTTGAGTGTTCTGAAAATGGCAGTAGTGTGGACAAACGAGAAACACCTCGGGCGACATACTGTTCACCACTGGCTAGTGTGAACAAGTC